>JANAVB010040820.1:10420179-10460179 GCA_029216955.1 Iris pallida | reverse complement strand
GAGTTGTGATGTTCTCAGAATTTCGGCCATGGTGTTCTTCCTCTCGGCTTGAGGAAGAAGGAGACCCCCTCCAGCCGCGCTGTTTAGCGTCGGGCTGCCCCGCGTGCGCTCTTTAGTGCTGGTCGCAGGTCGCGCTGCCCTTGCGCGCTCTTTAGCGCGCTGGCCCCCTTCGCGCTGCCCTTGCGCGCTCTTTGGCGCGCTGCCTTCGCGCTGCCCCCCTACGCGCTCTTTAGCGCGCTGCCCCTTCGCGCTGACCCCCCCTTCGCGCTCTTTAGCGTGCTGCCCCTTCGCGCTACTCCCTGCACGCTCTTTAGCGCGCTGCCCCTTCGCGCTCTTTAGCGCGCTGCCCCTTCGCGCTACCCCCTGCGCGCTCTTTAGCGTGCTGGCCCCCTTCGTGCCGCCCTTGCACGCTCATTAGCGCGCTGCCTTCGCGCTGCCTCCCTGCGTGCTCTTTAGCGCGCTGCCCCTTCGCGCTACCCCCTGCGCGCTCTTTAGCGCGCTGCCCCCTTCGCGTTGCCCCCTGGCGCACTTGACTCATGCGCAACCCGACCCCAGGAACCCTTGCGCAATCTGTCCAATCATGGTGTTTTGGTTTTATCTCTGGGTCTAGGTTTCTTTATTGATTATTGGAGCTTGAGATCTTGTTCCACATAACACGACTGTCCCGGCCCAACACGACTTGGCACGGTTTTGATAATTTGCTTATGACTGATATGGTTTCTGATTTCTGTGGTTTATAATCCCGGTATTTCTGATCTCCTTGATTGTGACCCGATGGGGTGCACACTTGACTTGTAACTTGGGATTTATGATTAGTCTCTGTAACTTGATAACTTGATAGTGGCCCGTGGTGGCGCACTCTTGACATGTACTTGACTTGACTTGACTTGTAACTTGTAACTTGTAACCTGACTTGACTTGATGCTGTTGCGACGGCTAACATGACTCGTATAATCAACTTGACACCGTGGGTGTTCCTGCGTGCTTGCTTGTGCAATCTACTTGTCTTGTCTTGCATCATGTCTAGGACGTGACTCCCTGGTTCCCACGGTCAGGAATTCATACTGAATATGGATTAGGCTAATGACTAGATCAAACTATAGTTCATGGAGAATTTCCAGTCACAGGCAATCTCGTTATCTGGGCGCTCTTAATTGGACTTGTAGCTTGCCGACGAGTAGAGCACATTTTCAGCGCACTGTCATGTGTTGCACCCTCTAAGTCATCTAAGGGTATATCGTCTCCGGGGCGATGTACCCAACCATACTCTCAACCCGCGGAAGGATAACTGGATGGTCTGCAGGGCTTGGGACTGGGAAATTCTCATTGCATCTTGTTAGTAATTAGGCTTGTGATAACCCTAGCTAGTTAAAGTAGTAAGTCGTAGTACTTGCTTGGCCACTTGTAAATGAATGGAGTCCAGCCTTGTCTAAGTCTTGTCTAGTCCTAGTACCTGGTTACTCTTGAGCATGCTTGTTTAACTTATTCTCTAATGATAAATGGGTAGAGACAAGAGTGCTATTCAGACGAAGGGTTACAACCCCGGTCCTTGTTTGGTTTACGGGTTGTAACCTGGCTCCCGGAATGGTCCCACGTCACTAGCCGTTTATTGTCTTGTTGCACTCTTTATTACTTGTACCTTCTTCCATTTCTTTTCTTATGTTCTGATATGCTGGCTTTTGTTCTTATTTCGTGGCCTCCTTTGTGGCACTTGCTCTTTCTGGAGTTTGACCCAGCTGGTTTTGTGTGGCCAGATTTCGGAGCAGCACCCGAGGATCTACCGAACCTCCAGCCCGATGGTGGCGACTAGAAGAAATCCGGGCTACGAGTGGGTTTTCTATTTTGTTTCGCTCACTCATTGTAAATTATTCTTTTGAGGCGTTTAGCCGACGAGCACCTGTTAGCTCGATGCACATTTACTTATTGTCTGCCTACGGGCTGTAACATGATTAACAAATCCTATGGTTGATCATGTATGACTTAACTCTTGCTAGTCCTCGCATTTGGTACGACTAGCTTCATGATCAGCTGATATGTAATATTTGGGACGCCTTTTATTGTATATTCGGTGATCAAACATCTTGTAATTATATTACTTGCTTGAGATTGAGACAATAGGCTTGACCTTAAGAGACCGTTGGCTTGTAGTAAACCCTCATATCTAGACAGCCGTGACCGTATAGTTGAGATGTATTCTATTTCAATATACGTAGCTGGCTATGTACGCCCCCGCTCTCCAGTATTCTGGTTCTGGGACGTAACATGGTTTAAGTGGTGGCCCATGCAGGTCTTATCAATCAAGAAATATGAGGGTTTACCGAATAGATGTCTCAATCAGTACTCGTCCTTGATCTCTGCTCATATCCTCTGAATCTCTGTATTCTTGCCCTGATCACATGCTTGTATCGTTGATCTGTCCTGGTCCTTCCTCATTATTTCCTTGTGTCGTCTTCTTTAGCGGCACTGTACCTGACCCCGCCGATCAGCAAGGTAGAGCACCTCCCGTGGATCAGCAGCAACCTGGAGATCAAGCCCAGCACTCCGGAGTAGCCTCCCGAGTTATGCCTACTGGAGGAGAGCCCCCAGTTCAGCCCGTTCAGCCTGCCGAGCCGGATGATGGCACCTTGGTAGGTCTCATCAGGGCCTTGATAACTTCTCAGGATCGCAGGGGAGACGCCTTGTACCAGACTGTGGCAGATGCTTTGACCAGAGGCGGTCATCCAGGAAACAGCGCGGCCAACAACTTCAAGCGCTTGAACCCTCCATTCTTCGACGGCAGTGAAGATGCGATTGCTGCGGACGCTTGGCTTCAGGATACCGAGGTGGTTCTGGAAGCGGCTAGAACACCTGAGAATGAGAAGGTGGCGGTGGTACGCCTGCAGTTGTTGGACTTGGCTCACAGTTGGTGGGCGACGCAAGCCATGGGATTAGTGGCACCCATTGCTTGGGCAGTGTTTAGAGAGAGATTCCAGACGAAGTATTTTGATGTTGTGGCTCGGTACGACCTGCAGACCAGATTTACCAACCTGGAGCAAGGAGGCAGAACGGTCGATGGCTATACGACTGAGTTTTCTAGACTCAGTAGGTTTGTCCCCACTTTAGTGGCGACCGAGTTTGATAGGGCCCAGCGGTTCCAGCAGGGACTGCATTTGGAGATCTTATTGGCAGTAGAGCAGTTCGAGCACCAGACGTTCGATGCAGTATTGAGAGCGGCTAGGAGGCATGAGTATACCTCCCACAGGATAGTGGACAGGACCGAAGGTCGGAAGCGATCTCACGACCAGATGACCCAGTCTTCAGCACCAGCCCCGGCAGCCAGGGCTTTGACTATTGGAGTTCCCCAAAGGACTGATTCGGTTACGTCGGTTCAGCATTCGACTCCGACGTCCCCGCAGCAGCAGAAGCAGAAGCAGACTTCCGCGGTGGGATGTTCTCATTATGGGAAGCCAGGGCACGTTATTTCGGAGTATCGCAGAGCACAGGGATTGTGCTTGGCTTGTGGAGCACCGGACCACATGATAGGGTCCTGTCCGAATAGAGTTGGTTCCTCCTCTTCAGCCCAGACTAGTCCCTCGGTAAGGGGACCAGCACCAATGCAGCAGCAGCAGTACCAGCCTCCGAGGCCATTGCCGTCTCAGGCCCAAGCCTTCCAGCAACAGAGGCCTCAGCAGTTCGCCCTGGCCCAGGCCCAGGTCCAGAATCGACAGAGAGGTATCTGTGTCCTATTGTCTTGCTTTTCGTCGCTGTTATGCGGGACACATGTCATGTTTCATGTGTCCTAATTACAACGGTATATCCCGGGTCCGAGCCATGTCCTAGATCATTCGAAAACGGTTATTGGTACCAACCTTTTCGTATGAGGAAAGGCCCGTGTCCCTGTTTGACCAAGGGGAGAGACCTCAAGCGCAAGACTATCAGTTTAGTTCATGTTGCTTGAGTTCATCGCTCCTTGGGAGAGTCAAACGTGGGAGTGTGAGGATGATATCCGATCACGTTATCCTTACCTGTTTGACTCATAAGGTATAATGTCTTCCTTATGCCTTACGCTTTTCATTCCTTGATTGCATGTATGATTGTATGATTGAACTGCTTAGTGTAGTTGTTGTTGCTTAGTGCAGCTTGCCGTGGCAGTCTCTAGCTCATTGATTAAATTTCGAGGACGAAATTCTTTTAAGGTGGGTAGAGTTGTCACCCCCGTTTTCCGTATTTCGTAATTATACTCGAAGTTGGATTTTGGCATGTATTTTATTTTCTCGACTTGCAGATTTTTGGTTTCTCGTGAATGGGTGTCTGGCATGGCTTGGTTTTATTTTGTGGAGAAGAATTGGTTTGGGTTGGTTTGGTTTGATTTAATATGCATGGAACACTTTAACCTATACTCCACCCTCAACACAACACAACCCACCCTCATAATATCTCCACCAACCTTCTCTCTCCTCATTATTCTCTCATTTATTTCTCCATCTTCTTCTTCTTCCTTCCTCTCCACAACACCAACACCCATAGGCAAGTGCACCTTGCCATCAAATAAGCACCACTTTTTATTGGTCCATTAGGTAGATTAGACCATGAAGAACAACATTATAACTTGACATTTTGTGATTTGGAGTCTCCATTGTTCTAGATCTAAGTTTTCTCTATTTTCGGTTTTACATGGTTTTGATCTATTTAAGTTGTATTTTTATGGGTTTTGATGTTCCTATGTTGGAGAGAATTGAATTTCACCCAAGATAGAACTTTGCAAAGTCGGATTTGGAGTTGTGATGTTCTCAGAATTTCGGCCATGGTGTTCTTCCTCTCGGCTTGAGGAAGAAGGAGACCCCCTCCAACCGCGCTGTTTAGCGTCGGGCTGCCCCGCGCACGCTCTTTAGCGCTGGTCGCAGGTCGCGCTGCCCTTGTGCGCTCTTTAGCGCGCTGGCCCCCTTCGCGCTGCCCTTGCGCGCTCTTTGGCGCGCTGCCTTAGCGTTGCCTCCCTGCGCGCTCTTTAGTGCACTGCCCCTTCGCGCTGACCCCCCCTTCGCGCTCTTTAGCGCGCTGCCCCTTCGCGCTACTCCCTGCGCGCTCTTTAGCGCGCTGCCCCTTCGCGCTGACCCCCCCTTCGCGCTCTTTAGCGTGCTGCCCCTTCGCGCTACCCCCTGCGCGCTCTTTAGCGCGCTGGCCCCCTTCGTGCTGCCCTTGCGCTCTCTTTAGCGCGCTGCCTCCCTGCGCGCTCTTTAGCGCGCTGCCCCTTCGCGCTACCCCCTACGCGCTCTTTAGCGCGCTGCCCCCTTCGCGTTGCCCCCTGGCGCACTTGACTCCTGCGCAACCCGACCCCAGGAACCCTTGCGCAATCTGTCCAATCATGATGTTTTGGTTTTATCTCTGGGTCTAGGTTTCTTTATTGATTATTGGAGCTTGAGATCTTATTCCACATAACACGACTGTCCCGGCCCAACACGACTTGGCACGGTTTTGATAATTTGCTTATGACTGATATGGTTTCTGATTTCTGTGGTTTATAATCCCGGTATTTCTGATCTCCTTGATAGTGACCCGATGGGGTGCACACTTGACTTGTAACCTGGGATTTATGATTAGTCTCTGTAACTTGATAACTTGATAGTGGCCCGTGGTGGCACACTCTTGACATGTACTTGACTTGACTTGACTTGACTTGACTTGTAACTTGTAACTTGTAACCCGACTTGACTTGATGCTGTTGCGACGGCTAACTTGACTCGTATAATCAACTTGACACCGTGGGTGTTCCTGCTTGCTTGTGCAATCCACTTGTCTTGTCTTGCATCATGTCTAGGACGTGACTTCCTGGTTCCCACGGTCAGGGATTCATACTGAATATGGATTAGGCTAATGACTAGATCAAACTATAGTTCATAGAGAATTTCCAGTCACAGGCAATCTCGTTATCTGGGCGCTCTTAATTGGACTTGTAGCTTGCCGACGAGTAGAGCACATTTCCAGCGCACTGTCATGTGTTGCACCCTCTAAGTCATCTAAGGGTATATCGTCTCCGGGGCGATGTACCCAACCATACTCTCAACCCGCGGAAGGATAACTGGATGGTCTGCAGGGCTTGGGACTAGGAAATTCTCATTGCATCTTGTTAGTAATTAGGCTTGTGATAACCCTAGCTAGTTAAAGTA
The DNA here is from genome assembly GCA_029216955.1 of Iris pallida. Lineage (NCBI taxonomy): Eukaryota > Viridiplantae > Streptophyta > Magnoliopsida > Asparagales > Iridaceae > Iris > Iris pallida. The sequence goes on along the minus strand of JANAVB010040820.1, from coordinate 10,454,036 downwards.
GTAAGCCGTAGTACTTGCTTGGCCGCTTGTAAATGAATGGAGTCCAGCCTTGTCTAAGTCTTGTCTAGTCCCAGTACCTGGTTACTCTTGAGCATGCTTGTTTAACTTATTCTCTAACGATAAATGGGTAGAGACAAGAGTGCTATTCAGGCGAAGGGTTACAACCCCGGTCCTTGTTTGGTTTACGGGTTGTAACCTGGCTCCCGGAATGGTCCCACGTCACTAGCCATTTATTGTCTTGTTGCACTCTTTATTACTTGTACCTTCTTCTATTTCTTTTCTTATGTTCTGATATGCTGGCTTTTGTTCTTATTTCGTGGCCTCCTTTGTGGCACTTGCTCTTTCTGGGGTTTGACCCAGCTGGTTTTGTGTGGCCAGATTTCGGAGCAGCACCCGAGGATCTACCAAACCTCCAGCCCGATGATGGCGACTAGAAAAAATCCGGGCTACGAGTGGGTTTTCTATTTTGTTTCGCTCACTCATTGTAAATTATTCTTTTGAGGCGTTTAGCCGACGAGCACCTGTTAGCTCGATGCACATATACGTCGCTATTCTAGCAGATTTTAGTAGTGATAGGATTAGGAGGCACGCGTCTGGGTGCGACTTGAACAGGGACTCGACGGAGAGGAGCTCCCATAGGCCGAAAGAACTCGACGAACTGGAAGTCACGTCATGAAGAACCTAGGAGCGAAAGTGGTGGTGGTGGCCGAAGAGGAGGAGAAGAAGTTGGCAACTCTTGCCGAGAAGTGGGTGATGTTGTGGACTGGCGGAAGAGTTTGAAGTAGGCGACATTGTGGTCTCTTGTTGATTTTCTTCTAGTGGTAGTGAGCTTCGGTTTGTTGCGAACATTGGGAGGAGAGGAGTTGATGGTTGAGTAGCGAGGGAACATGTAGTGAATAACGGACAATGGTACCAAAAGTTCGAGTTTGGTTGATTCGCATTTTGTACAACTTAAAATTACCTCAACTTGTAACTGATGGTTGAACTTAAAATTATATTATTTATAAGAGCATATCAAAAGTTGATTAGGACTAGTTCAAATTTAATTTTGATTTATTTACAAGTTTGCCATTGAAAAATTTACTCAGATTAGTCCAAATGTAAGTATATAAGTCAATTTTTTTTGTTGTTGCTCTTTTCTCCTTCCTCGCAAGTAGAAGAACAACTTTCTCATAAGAAGAAAGAAGAAGAACAAGAAGAAAAAAGAAGAAGAAAGAAGAAGAACAATAACAAGAAGAAAGAAAAATAAAAATAACATGTCTTCCTTCAAACCCTAGTTTTTTTTTCTCTTTTAATTTCTCATATTTCTTTCTCCAAATCCTAGTTTATGGATGAAACCCTAGTTGTAGAAGAAATTTATGGATGAAATCCTAGTTGTAGAAGAAATTATAAATGAAACCATAATTCTGGAAGAAATGGACAGTCCATATCAGGACTGACACAATCCTAGAAGTACTGAGGACTGCCAGAAATTGCGGCAGAGACTTATTGTACAACAAGACTGCAACAATTCCAACAAGACTGCCACAATTTCTGGCAGTCCTCAATATTTATAAGACTGTCACAATTTCTGGAAGTCCTAAAAGTATTGAAGACTGCCATAAATTGTGGCAGTCCTGAAAGGGACTTGCTGTAGAGTACGACTGCCACAATTTCTGTCAGTCCTCAATATTTCTAAGACTGTCACAATTTCTGGGAGTCCTAGAAGTATCGAGGACTGCCAGAAATTGTGGCAGTCGTACGAACGACTGCCAGAAATTGTGGCAGTCGTACGCCATAATTTCTGGCAGTCGTACGACTGCCACAATTTCTGGCAGTCTTAGAAGTATTGAGGACTGCCAGAAATTATGGCAGTCCTAAAATTGAAATGGCCGAATGAAAAAACATATGTTAGGGTTTATTTTCATCTTGATAATTGAGTGAAATATACATTTTAGGATTTATTTTCAGTATTTTTTTTGTGAGAAAGAATGAAATAAACATGTTATGATTTATTTTCATGCATTCTTTGTGAGGAATGAAAATAGAAGAAAACTAGAATTTATAGTGAAAAAATGATGGAGAAGAAGATAAAGAAGAAGATGTATAGCTTGGGGAGTAAAAAATGGTGGAGAAGAAGAAGAAAAAAAGAAGAAGAGAAAATAGGATTTTGGAAGAGAGAGAGTGAAATTTGCAAATGAAAGTCAAATTTGTGGGTTGGGGGGGGGGGGGGGGGGGGGGGGGGGGGGGGGGGGGGGGGGGGGTGGTTGGAACAGCTCAAGGAGTAAGAAAATGAGATGTCATGAGTAATTTTCCTTCAAACCTTGGCTAGTCCCAATTCTGATTAGTCATAATCAACTTTTGATGTACCCTTATACATAACCTAAAATTGCCTCCAGTTCTAACGGATGACTTGAGCTCAATCCGGACTCACATAAAAACCACGCCCGGGCTGGACCGACGTAGACTTCCTACCCGGGCTTGCCCGGCATGGCCCAGATCCGGTTAAGACTCCTTGAACCCATCATATAAAAGGAAAATAAAAAGCCCACACCCCACAGGACTCCCAAGAGGGGTATTTACGGCATTCCGTATGTAATAACCAGGGTTAGGTCTTTTCGCTTCCTCTCTATATATATATATTCTTTGGTGTGCTCCAGACTTCCTCTCTGTGTTTTCCTCTTCTTTTATACATCATCTCTTAGAAAGGAATTTCTTTCAAAAGTAATTTATTTGTTTCATTGAAATATTTGTATGTGGCAATGATGATTAACAAGTCATGCACCACTTTGATGATGATTATTAATTATCAGTTGCTGATATCTGACTTTTACCCATTTTATATCCTGAGCCGCTGTTTTTTTTTTCCTTCTCAATTTTTAAATTTTTAGTTCATGATCATGTTCTCTTTATTTTTTATTTATTTATTTTGATTTTATTATTAATTCTTATCCTTTGGATTTTAAGTTTTGAGTAATGCTACAGTTACAACCAAATGCGTACAACTCTCTTACAACCTTCACCCATTGCTGACATGTGGGCCATGGTCCACATGTCAGCACATGGGTGAGTGGTTGTAAGAGGGTTGTAAGTATTTGGTAGTAGACTTAGCATTATTGTTAAGTTTTTGGTTTATCAATTAGAACCAGGTGATGTGGATCTTTAGAATGATCCAACCATGATGCGGACCGATTAAGAACACAATTATGTGTTCATGGTGATAAATTCTGGTCACTGATGGTTTTTTTTTTTTTTTTTTTTAGTTTTTGATTTTAGTCAGATCAGTTAATATGACCAACACTTTTTTTTTCTGGGGACATCCGAGTTCTACAAATTTTGTATTCAAGTCAAACGGAAGCATTTGAAACTTTGTGAAATAAAAATTTGCAATCTCTATAAATACATTACGAAACGGACTAATTTTAATTTTATTTTGAAAATTGTAAGTATCTAAATGTTGTATAAAAATTCTCCAGTGAAAACAAAAAAAGAAAACAAGCCTAAATTGTATTATCCTTAATTAAGATTAGCTGTTTATTGTTTTCGAGATTTTATCCTATCATTAGTTAAAACTAGATTTGATTTGTAAAGCTATATATAGCCTATTATGGAGTCATCGGGAAATCATCAATGAAATTATGGAAAATTGCAGATAGAGCATTAGAATTCATAGAAATTGTTTGAACGACATTGATCTTTGAAAAATTACAGAAAAAAATCTAAAATCTTCTTTCGAAGAGCATTTTGCAAAAAAATATTATCAATTCCGCAATCCCCTAATTAACTATCCCTTTCTTCTTTCAATTCGTAATTAATAGTTTCTTTTTTTAATTAACAGTGTGTTTAGCTTAATTCATAATATTTTTTTAATTAACAATGTGCATGAGTTTCTATAACATACATAATCGGTCCCACTTAATTTTCACATGCTTAACAAAATTAAGAAAATTGCATATACAACAATAATATTGATTGAAATTGCTCTATGTTTGTGAAATTACACAAAAAAACATAAAATGTTTCTTAAAAGGGCGTTCTAAAATTTTGTGTCAACAGTTTGGCCCTCCTCAATTTTTATTTTTAACTTTCCATTAACTATAATGTGCCAAAAATGTTAAACTGTATTATTTATTTGGTTTCAGTTTTGAAAAAATACAAAAAAATAATAATTCGATTTTGTTCCAAAATCAAAAATCGAATAAAATTTATGTATTTATTAAATATTCTTAATTTTATGATTAAAAATTTGTAAATTTTGAAAACAACAATTATATGTATGCCTTTTAAAGTTAAATATTAATAATTTAACAACTAATTCAATTTTAGATCCAAATTTAAAATACAACACATATATATAAATTGTAAAATTTAATATAATTTAACTATAATTTCAACCAAGTAAATTGAATTGTTTATCGGTTCGGTTTCTATTATAGTTAATTTTGGTTCAATTTTAGTTTAAAAATTTAAATTTTTGATTTATTTGGTTTGGTTGATATCGAAAATATCGGTTCATCCTTTCTCAAGATATTACTCGTGGACGTGGACAACCTAATATGTCACTTTGGCAACACTATCTATCTCCATCCGCGATGCTTCCGTGCACCAATTTTTAAATTTTTTGCCTCCATTAAACTTTCCTGAGCTGTAAGATTCTTAATATACATTAAAGAGTTGGTTGAGAAAATCTTCATGAAAATAAGTGTTTATAGAGCATGAAATGAGGAATATGAATGTGATATCAAGCGATCTCTTTATGGGTTGAAGTAATCTTTTTGACAGTGATGTAAGTGTTTTGACTTTCATGTTGAAAATCAATTTCTCTTGACGGGAGTATCATAAATATAATTACTCAAGGAGACTCAAGGATTTGTTGTCAATATATTTACTCTTATATGTTGATGGCAAGATAACTACATCTAAAAGGTACTCAAAGCGTTTGCACTCAAAGTTTCACCGGTACATAATTTGATATAAAAGATTGCAGGGGAGGGGGAGAACGAAAAATACTTTTTTAGATGGAAATTCATCGAGACATGAAAACTATGGCTATCCCAAAAAAAGTTTATTGAGAAGGTGTTGGGGAGATTCAATATGAATGTTTGTCATTTCAAGTTATCCTTCAAGGAGTGTTTGAAATTAGAGGAGGAGAATGATAAGATGTTTCAAATTTTGTATACTGAGTGCAGTAGGATTGTGATGTATGCTATGTTATGCACTCGTTTCAATTGGTTGTATGGAGAGAATTTTGTGAAAATGCACCATGTTAAATTCAGAAATGTCGCGGTGATAAAAGGTATAAGGATCTTGATTTGTTGTTTCACAAGTGAATACTTCGGTTATCCAGTTAGTTGAAAGTCAACATTTTAAATATTCTGACATTCACACCATTGAGTCAAAATATATGATGACAATAGAGATATCAAAAGAGGGTCCTTAGTTAAAAGGCTTTCTAGCGAGTTTACATTTGAGAAACTACAAGGGTTTTTTTTTTTTTTTTTTGTGACAGGGAAAGCATGCCCCATCTAACGAAGAATTCAGTATATCATAGTCGGATGAAACACATCGATGTATAGTAGCACATGATAAGTGAATGGTGCAATAAGAAAATTTATCTTTTCAAGATTGATACTAAGGCAAACCCGACGGACATGCTAACGGAGGTGATTCCATGCAGAAGTTCAAGTCCGTCTTGACTTATATTAAGGTATTCATATTTTAGGAAGGTTCTCTCGGTAGGAAGGTTGTGACAATTTTGTAATTAGGGACGAAGATTGTGTAGGTGATCAATTTTGCGGTTCTAGCTAAAGACCCTCTCAGTGGACAAGGAAAAACTAAGGTACCAGGTAAAGTTAAAGAAACAAATTGATAACAATTTCATGAAGTGACTAGTTGAACAACGAGATTATTATATATTACTTCTTCCAAAGACCGAAGAAATCTCGGAAGAGTCGATATATCTCGAAAGAGCCAAACAACGAAATACCGGTGACATACCGTTGGTATGCCAGGAATAGTGAATTTGTTCTAGCATGTTTCGACATTCCAAAATGCTTCATCAAGAGCTGGGTGTGCTTGAACAAAAGGAGGCTTTGCCTAGTGATTTGCTAAGGAAGCCCTAAGAGATTCCATAGCTTATTGAAAATCTCGTAAGGAAGGGTTTCACAATACGATTTTGTTTGTGTAATCCTTCTAAAAAATTTCTCATTGATTGAATAAAGTATTTTCTCCTGGCACCGTGGATGTATGTCGATTTTGGTCGAACCATGTGCTGTCTGTCTTCATTTAAGACAAGACAACTCAATCCCTCCAATGAAGAACACAAATATTGAAAGAGAGGATCTCATAGTTCCAGGAATAACGTACATGGCTGCAGGCACATATGCCGTTACTTTTCGACTACGAACTACTTACAGAAATTAACATGACACTCTTAATCCTCTATATAAACCATTGCCACCTTGTTAATATATTCTTAGTTCAAATCAAACCAAGTTCGTTCCACACAAGAATTTGATACCATGGTCTCTTCTGTACGGATGGTTCAGCATGGCCGGGTGTACAGAGATGCAGCAGAGAAGGAATCAAGGCCGATGTGGTGAGTAGATAGATTTGCATGACGTAATCCACAACTTAGCATTATGGATAACATGTGATCTTGGGATGAACAAAAACAATTGGCTAGCAAGAGTTGGACTAGAAGAAGTACCAAGCGAGCAAATGCAATAAAGGGTTGCCTCCTCATTTTCCTCCATGTCCTAATCTTTCGACTTTACTCCTACTGGGATCCCAGGAGACTTTTTCACTTACATGCCAAATCTTATTCGGATCTCTCCCATATTAGAGGTCTATGTTGAGATGTATGCACCAAACAACAACAAATTTCTTTCTGAATAGGTCTAGTATGGAAGAGATCCAAATAAGTAAGATTTTGACATGTAAGTGAAAAAGTCTCATGGGATTCCATAAGTTGATTTCTTTGTAGGAGTAAAGTCGAAAGATTAGGAGGACATGGAAAAAGATGAGGGGACTGCTCTTTTATTGCATTTCTCATTAGTGAAATCCGTTCTGCTACTCCCCACTAAGACAACCACTTCGCTTGGTACTTCTTCTAGTCCAATTCTTGTTATCACTAGCCATTTGTTTCTGTTCGTCCCATAATCATATGCTATCCATAATGCTAAGTCGTGGATTACGTCATGCACTTTAGTTCTATCATCCTCGTCTTGAATCATTCAATGCTGAGAAACACAAGTTCAAATTGGGAGCAAATCAGTTTGCAGAATGGGTTCAAACCTTCTGAGGCTTGGGGCAGCTAAGAGCTTCAAATATGAGAATTTTATGGCCGCACCAGCAACCATGGTTGGAACAATCACTCCAGTCAAGGATCAAGGCCAATGTGGTGAGTAGGTAGACACATCTCGCTACAAGATTAGTCTTTTGGAGCCTCCTGTCCTCATTTAGCTGCAGTAAGACTGGCACAAGATTAGTCTTTTGGAACCAAAAGACTCCTATCCTCATTTAGTGCTGAGCTTACAAAAGCATAGTACAATCTCGCTACAAGATTAGTCTCGTCTCACTAACCAGTTTCTCTTCTTTATCTTCCTTGCAAACTCCTCTTCCTCATAGTAGACAGAAACATAAGTTACTGTTGCAATGTCGCTAAACAGTGAGATGGAAATCTGAACTAGAACCTACTGTCCCCAAGGAAGAGAGCCTCGATAAAGAGCAGTGCCGCAGTAGCTGAACAAGTCTTTCAGTTCAGGGCACCCAGCAGGATACGGGATAGCCCGGTGAAATGGATCCCTCTTGAGCTTCTTCCTATGAAGAGTACCGGAGCATCCATAAGGGTCCAGTTGGAACTGAGCCCTAGTCATAACTTCACCTTTCATTGCCCCTTCTCGTGAACCTGGAGGAGCTGGTGTGCCAAAGAAGAAAAACCTTTCTTCAGGGAATCCAATTGCCGAGCGGTGCAAGTGAGAAAACCTCTCTTCCTTAAAATCATAGCTAACAACCTGAATACCATTCAAAGTTGAGTTACAAAACTACGATGGCATAAGACAAATTCAATCTATGATCAACGAATTAGTGAACATTGAGCATACTGTGATTCATAGCAATTACGTTTTGATATAAAATGATGGACATTATCTAGAAACTAATAAACTACACAAGAGAAGCTAGTAAAACTCTGCAGTATTCTACCTCTTGACAAATTACACAAGTGAATCACAAACAAAATATATATATTTATAGCCAAATTATTATTGATACTTCTAACCTTACAATGTAGATCTTCACAACACTTACAATGAACATATAATATAAATATCTGTAAGTTTATCCATACAGTAAAAAATCCAACTGTTACAAACAAGCTACTACCTCCTGTTCATGTAACGTCGATGAGGACAAATATTAATATATAAAATGCAAGGGAAGGGAAAGGACATGACTCAAATGGGATAAGGAAGAACTCGACTCCTAACCATCATAAAATGACACAACCTAGGCCCCGTGGCTATACGTATATAAAGTTCAGAGCAAAATCATTTAGATTATTACTACATTAAGGCTGGTGCATTTTAAGCCTGTAGTAACGTATGTGGAACATCCCAAATCGTTCTGATTAGCAGAATATATATACACAACATTGTTGATGGCTTATAAAAAACTATTGACTCTGCAGTCCACATTGTACAACCAAAATACAGGATAAGTTAGGAACAGGTCCCCTATGCTGCCTCAACACTGACACAGCTGCACAGTACGAAGCGATGCAAACACGAGAATACAATCATTTCGAAAAGTAGGTATGCACGGAAGGGATATGCAATAAGTAAAATATATACATAATATGTTCATATAATCAGTACTGTCAAATCTGGCTAGCTAGGCAGTCTGATAAATATGTCCCTTTGTTGTTTATGTACTTAAATTTAGATTTAGTGTGTGTGTGCGCACTGCATGCACATGCATGTTTCTGTGTGTGTGGGCATGGGCGTGCACACATGCATGTTTGTGTGCACATGTTGAGAGAGATATGCATGTGTACATATAAACCAAAATAGCAAAAAGCAGAAAATCAGATATTGCAAAATAGTAGGTCCTCGTTATGTGAATTGATATTTCTTCTTGAGAGAGAATCCAATCAAGGAGATTCCAGTCAAATTTTATTAAAAATGAAGCAAATATACAAAAATTACATATAAATTGATAACATTTAATCATTTTACATATTTTTCTATTCACACTTTGTATCATATAACCATCATTACATTTTTTATAACCAGCATTGCATTGTGGTCTAACAAAAGACATCATTTCATTTTCTCACTGGCACCGTTCTATCTTCTCTACATAGGTTTAATCATAGAAGAATAAAATATTGAGTATCTGATACATCATTGATACGCCCTGCATACATAAGGAGGTGACTTAAGGATGCATATCAAGGTGAATCTGATAGGTATCTACCAAGTGTTATAGTCTACAGGTATCAGATGTATATCTGATACTAATAGGACACCTATGGAAGTGCAATCGTACATAGAAGCTCCACCAAGAGAGACTCAAGGTGTGCTTAATGGAACTATTAAAAGGTATATGTCCTTTATTAAGGTAAAATTATGATAATTTATCTTCTTTGTTAAAGTTAGGAATACCATGGTTTAACTTTAGGTTCTATTCCTAGTCTAAATGACCTAGTACTTTTGTCAAGCCAGACCAGGAGTTCCTGGTTCCATCTAATAACTGTCAGTAAATAAATTACTGATTATGTAACACAATGATCTAAAAGTCAGGCCCGGAAAAGTTCTCTACCAATTAGACTGATTAAGTTATCATATTTTATGCTTATAAGCCAAAGGTATGCTCATCTTAGAAGACAGCATATTTATCAGATGACTTGTGCCTCCTAGCCACTTTTGAGGCTACTTTTATAATTAAATGGACACAGATGCATAAATAACAGTTTAAGGAGCAGGATTGGAAACAATAGCTTACTGTAATGTTATGAGGGTAAGTGCCGGTAAGTTCCCGAAACCTGCAGACACTGAAAAGAAGATTCTCAAAGCTGTCTCTTGCATTCTCCTCGGTGAGTGATCTACTTCTTACAGTGTCTTGCTTTCCTGTAGAAAATAAGTATTTGAGATCAATCAGTATAACTCCAACTATGACAGTTTTTAATGCCTCTATTAGTTTTGACAAAGTCACTGTAATGCCCTGAATCCGTTGCGGAGCAGGTGCGGGCTAGCGGCCGAATGGCCGAGTCGGATGAGAATTGGGGAAACTTTACCAGGATCGCGGGATAATAAATTGAGATCCTTTCCTCGTTATGGATTGGACTCTTTTGAAATGATGCCCAAGATGCAGTGGCGCGCGTCTTGGGGGAAGAGTTCTATATAAGAGTCGCTTGTCCCGAGACCGTTGCCCTGCTGGTTTTCGATGTCGCTTTTGCTGTTGGCTTTTGTGTGCGTTTTCGTGATTGTTTTCGATGAATGTTTTCATGGATTTACTTTCACCGTCTACGCATTTCATATCGAATAACTGAGAGAAAGAGAAGAAGTATGATGACCAGACGTTGGTGCCAATGCAGGTGCTAACGCGGTGAACCTAGGGTGACGTTGCGTGGAAGACCTCTTTCTCTCGGCAATTCACCAACAAGTGACTGGCTTTGATCCTTCGACGATCCTTGATCTTCGCGCATAACAATGGTAGACTTGTTATTGCGTTCGGTGCTTAATAAAAGATGCCTAGTAATAATACGGGAAAGATAATGAAAGATAAATTATCACATGGCTAGGCTTATGTTGCAAATCGAATGATGCTCGTATGCTATATGAATTGTTTAACAGGTGATGCAAAGACCCAAGTATTGGGCGGTAAGTATATCGGACTTCGGTCTGAAAGAATGGGTTACAAATGAATAGTCCCTTGGTTGGATGAACGAATATACGAGCCTATGGCTCAAGGCAAGTTGGTAAGATGGAAAGATGGGAAAATGGCAAGATGAAATGAGAACTACGAATATGTGTGGAAGATGCTATTATCATGCATGTCGTGTCTCTTATTAGTTAAGTTGCATTGCATGCATGGTCATGGACAACTTGTATACAAGGTAGTTCCCAGAACGGTAATCCGCGGCCACGGACCCGGTTCGTCCTAGGGAAAACAAGGAATTATGCCGACGTACTGGCATCGGTAAACGGGACTTGCAGTGGGGCTAGCTACCCGCACTGAAAGGGCGTCGTTGTACCAAGTAAGACGGTCCAGGATGGCGTGTCGCCAGTGACCTTCATATAGACAGGTGGCATAGCTAACATTGTCTTATGCAGGCAGAGTAAGTGGTATTCATAAATATGTACAGGGATGCCCATCGACCGTGGGTAAGATTCACCAAATTGGTGATCAATATGAACTGCTTATGTTAGAACAACATGTATTGCTTATGTTTCTAACATCACTGTATGCTTCTTATATTTCTCATCAAATATATGAATTGTTAATGGACCCTAAGGCAAGATAGAAAGAATACAAATCAATAGTGAACATTCATGTAATTTTACTACTGTTGATTTATGGTGAGATTGGTTACGGCCGCTCACCAGTACATATGTGGCAATGTACTGACCCTCGTCTCCACAGGTGCCGGGAACCTAGTGGATAATCATAGACGCTGAAGGCTTGCTGTCCGACTCTTTAGAAGCTTCGTACATCTTGAAGTTTCCACTTGAAGAAGAAGACATTTTGCTGAAGGTGGTTATTGCTGCATTATTAATAAAGGGATATGATGTATGGAACAAGTTGTATCTCATTTCAATATTTCTGCAAGTTGTAGCCAAGTTTGGCCTTTCATCTCGGCTGTTTGAGAGCCTTATGTTTATGCAATGTAATTTCAAAGATATCAATAAAGAACTTATTTCAGATCATATCTGTGTTGCCAAAACTTCTTTATTATCCGCTGCGAATCTCTATTCAAATGTCTCTTTTATAAAAAAATAACACGAGCACGCCTTGTACAAGTGCAATTCCAGACTTGTACGGCATCACGCCTTAGCGAGGACGAACGATTCGGCGTGAATCTAAGCGGAGGCGAACGATTCCCGAATCGGGGCGTGACATTTTGGTATCAGAGTACGGCTTTACATCCTTGGGAATTTCTTGGTTTTAAAGATTTCGAAAAACGACACAAGCTTTATTGCTTCTCGAACAACTTTGGTTTTAAATGTCCCGAAATGAGATGTTCCATACAATAAGTCCATAAATATATTATGAGACTAACAAGCTCCTCTGTTTTGCAGAGATGACAAAGGCGGGTACGACAAACAATGCGAGTAGCTCAAGGGTGGTAGCCTCAACCGACCCTATGGAGAGGATGCTGGCTATGATGGAGAGCCAGCAGAGGCAGAACGCGAAGCAATTCGAGGCCCAACAGAAGCAGCTAGATACCCTGCAACAGTTGGTCCGAACAGTGGTGAACAATGGGGCTCAAGGCACTCCAGTCTCCCGAGAGAGCGAACTAGTGGAGGCAGAGGAACCCCCGGCGGCTAAGAAGACCACTGCTGTGGCCGACATAACAAAGTTTAAGAAAATCTGTAGCAAGGAATTCAAAGGGACAGAGGAAGCCACCATTGCTATGGATTGGCTAGTTGAAGTGGAAGACCACCTGGAAGCTTTGGGTATTGTTGGATCTAAGAGGGTCTCGTGTGTGAAACTACTGCTGGTTTCCAACGCACACTACTGGTGGCAAAGTCAGAAAAGAATTCTTGCGGGAGTAAATGGAACAACGAAAATTATTTGGCTGATGTTCCGCGAGGCATTTCTGGCTCAGTACTTCTCTTCGACTGAGCAGCGAGCTAAGGAATTGGAGTTCCAGAAGCTCGAACAGGGGAACATGACGGTGAAGGAGTATGAGGCAGAGTTTTCTAGACTGTCTCAGTATGCGATCACGAAGTTTACTGACGATGCATCTAAGGCTCGTCGGTTTGAGCAGGGCTTGAGGCCTGCTCTGAAGGCTCAAGTCGTGGTTCAGAAATATAAGACTTTTCAGGAGTCTTATGAGCACGCGAAGGAATTGGACCCACACTATCCTGCGACGGCGCCAGTGCAAGCGTCAGTACATAATTGGCATAACAAGAGACCGAACAACGGTGGCAGATATGAGGCACCAAAGCGTCAGAATCACGGTGGCTTTCATCGACCCAACCCGCTTGCGCCGTTTTGCAGCAAGTGCCGCAACAGAGGACATTCTCCTGAAGAGTGCAAAGTCTTAGAGGGAGGATGCTATAAGTGTGGTCAATTCGGCCATATATCTCGTAACTGTCCAGGGAGGGGCAACCAGAACCCTCCGAGGCAGCAGCATCACCAACAATATCAACAGAATCGTGGACAGGCACCACGACCTCCTCAGCCACAACAGAATCAGAGGCCCGGTGCCCAGGGCCGAGTCTTTGCATTGACTCAGGAGGAAGCATCATTTGCATCAGATACTGTCGTGACAGGTATATTGTTATTTAATGGCATTCCTGCACGTACTTTATTTGATTCTGGTGCTTCACATAGTTTTATATCTAAAGACTATGTTAAGGAACATGAAATAAAAATGACAATGTTGGATATGTACCTTAGTGTTAGTACTCCATCAGGAGTGGAGATGCCTACTAACATGATGTGTAGGGATGGTTACATATGTATCGGGAAGAGAAAGCTACCATTAGATGTAGTCGAGCTTGATATGAAAGATTTCGATATCATTCTGGGAATGGACTGGTTAAGTGCATGTTGTGCGACGATTGACTGTGCGAAGAAGCGAGTTATGTTTCGCCTACCTGGGGGAACAGAATTCTCTTACTCGGCCAGTTCGTTGGCGAAGGCTTCGATGGTGATTTCAGCTACTACGGCCCGGCGATTGCTTCATTCTGGCTGCGAAGGGTACCTTGCTTCTGTTCGAGACACACGCAAGAATGGTGCAGACTCAGCTAACACTGAAGTCGTGGCAGAATTTCCTGATGTGTTTCCTGACGAGATACCCGGAATGCCTCCGGACCGAGAGATTGAATTCACTATCGATACATTTCCAGATACTCGTCCGATCTCAAGGGCACCATACAGGATGGCGCCTGCTGAATTGAAGGAACTCAAAGTACAGCTACAGGAATTATTAGACAAGGGATACATCAGACCCAGTGTTTCACCATGGGGTGCTCCGGTGCTATTTGTGAAGAAGAAAGATGGATCAATGCGGCTGTGCATCGACTACCGTGAGCTAAACAAAGTTACAATTCGGAACCAGTATCCTTTGCCTCGAATAGACGACCTCTTTGATCAGTTGCAAGGGGCGTCTGTATTTTCAAAGATTGATCTTCGCTCAGGCTACCATCAGTTAAAGATCAAACCAGATGACATTTCTAAATCCGCATTCCGAACCAGATACGGACACTATGAATTCTTGGTCATGCCCTTCGGACTGACCAACGCCCCTGCCGCTTTCATGGATATGATGAACAGAGTCTTCCGGCCCTTTTTGGATAAGTTTGCGGTCGTGTTCATCGACGACATCCTAATCTACTCGAAGAACAGAGAAGACCATGCAGAACATTTGAGGACAGTGTTACAGACTCTACGGGACAATCAGCTCTATGCCAAGCTGAGCAAATGTGAGTTTTGGATGAGTAGCGTGTCGTTCCTAGGGCACGTTATCTCGGCGGAAGGTGTGTCCATTGACCCAAAGAAAATTGAAGCCGTAGTGGATTGGAAGCAACCCACGTCGGCGAGCGAGATCCGAAGTTTCCTCGGCTTGGCAGGCTACTACAGGAAGTTTGTCAAAGATTTTTCAAAAGTGGCAGCGCCTTTAACTCGGCTAACCCAGAAGGGAGTGGCATTCGATTGGACTGATGAGTGCGAGTCTTGCTTTCAAAATCTGAAGCAACGTCTCGTATCAGCTCCAATCCTTACACTTCCAGACGGCGTCGAGGGATTCCAGATATACAGCGATGCGTCCGGATTGGGTTTGGGATGTGTGTTGACTCAGAGAGGGAAAGTGATATCTTATGCCTCGAGACAGCTTAAGCCGCACGAGAAAAATTATCCAACGCATGATTTGGAATTGGCAGCGATAGTGTTTGCATTGAAATTGTGGAGGCACTACTTGTATGGAGTGGCTTGCGAGATCTTTACCGACCATAAAAGCCTGAAGTATATCTTTACTCAAAAAGATCTAAATTTGCGGCAAAGACGTTGGTTGGAGCTTATAAAAGATTACGACTTGACGATCGCGTACACCCCAGGAAAAGGCAATGTGGTGGCGGACGCGTTGAGTCGAAACTTTGTGGGATCACTCAGTGTTGACAAACGAATACTGGAGGAATTAGAAAGTATGGGAATTGAGCTCCAGATTCGTGGCCGAAATGCACAATTGGCTCAACTTCAACTTGAGCCGAGTTTGTTAGAAAAGATAAAGACGGCACAGAGGACAGATGAGTTCTTGATTAAGATTGGCAGAATAGTGGAAAAGGGTGAAGCCAGCGACTTCACCAGGCACGAGGACGGATCATTGCGACTCAAGGGGAGGCTATGTGTCCTGAAGGATGAAGAACTCCGGAAAGAAATCTTGACAGAGGCCCACTATGCCAAGTATTCCTTGCATCCGGGAAGTACAAAAATGTATAAAGATTTGCGCACGACCTTCTGGTGGCACGGCATGAAACGAGATGTGGCCCTCTTTGTCTCGCGATGCTTAGCGTGTCAACGAGTCAAGGTGGAACACCAGAGGCCCGGCGGGGAGATGCAGAGCCTCGCGATCCCAGAATGGAAATGGGATCATATAACCATGGATTTTATAGTTGGCTTGCCGAAGACGCAGCGGGAGAATGATGCAATTTGGGTCATCGTTGATCGATTAACCAAATCTGCACATTTTCTCGCAATGAAAACCACATGGAGCGTCGACCGGTTGGCTCAGCTATACTTGGATGAAATTGTCCGACTGCATGGAGTGCCGGCATCAATAGTGTCGGATCGGGATGGGCGATTTGTATCGCGTTTCTGGGTCAGTTTACAAGCTGCCATGGGAACACAATTGAAATTTAGTTCTGCATACCATCCTCAAACTGATGGCCAGACCGAGAGGGTGAATCAGATACTTGAAGACATGCTTCGGCTTTGTGCTATTGATCTGAAGACTAGTTGGGATACTCACTTGCCGCTAGCAGAATTTGCCTACAACAACAGTTACCAGTCAAGTATACAAATGGCTCCGTATGAAGCATTGTACGGGCGAAGGTGTCGGTCTCCGATTTGTTGGGATGAAGTCGGTGAACGACAGGTACTTGGTCCGGAGATGGTGGAACAGGCCGTCGAGAAGGTCCGCATGATTCGGGAGAAGTTACGTGTGGCGCAAAGTCGGCAGAAGAGTTATGCGGATACTCATCGACGACCATTGGAATTTATGGTGGGCGATCACATATTTTTGAAGGTGTCACCGATGCGCGGAGTTATGCGATTCGGTGCGAAGGGGAAGCTAAGTCCGAGATTTGTTGGCCCATTTGAAATTCTTAAGCGAGTCGGCCCTGTCGCCTATCTGATCGCGTTGCCACCGGCATTGGATGGAGTGCATGATATCTTCCATGTTTCCCAACTACGGAAGTATGTACACGATCCAAGCCATGTGGTAGACTTCGGTCCGTTAGGGCTAAGAGCTGACTTGTCTTATGTGGAGGAACCCGTGCAGATCTTGGATAGGAAAGATAAAATCTTGCGGAACCGAGTTGTTTCTTTGGTTCGAGTGCTTTGGCGAAATCATTCTGTCGAAGAGTCGACATGGGAACTTGAGGCAGAGGTGAAGGAAAAGTTTCCTTCGTTGTTTGACCTAGGTGGGTTTGTGTTTAAGTTTCGAGGACGAAACTTTTTGTTAGTGTATTAATATGTAATGCCCTGAATCCGTTGCGGAGCACGGTGCGGGCTAGCGGCCGAATGGCCGAGTCGGATGAGAATTGGGGAAACTTTACCAGGATCGCGGGATAATAAATTGAGATCCTTTCCTCGTTATGGATTGGACTCTTTTGAAATGATGCCCAAGATGCAGTGGCGCGCGTCTTGGGGGAAGAGTTCTATATAAGAGTCGCTTGCCCCGAGACCGTTGCCCTGCTGGTTTTCGATGTCGCTTTTGCTGTTGGCTTTTGTGTGCGTTTTCGTGATTGTTTTCGATGAATGTTTTCATGGATTTACTTTCACCGTCTACGCATTTCATATCGAATAACTGAGAGAAAGAGAAGAAGTATGCTGACCAGACGTTGGTGCCAATGCAGGTGCTAACGCGGTGAACCTAGGGTGACGTTGCGTGGAAGACCTCTTTCTCTCGGCAATTCACCAACAAGTGAGTGGCTTTGATCCTTCGACGATCCTTGATCTTCGCGCATAACAATGGTAGACTTGTTATTGCGTTCGGTGCTTAATAAAAGATGCCTAGTAATAATACGGGAAAGATAATGAAAGATAAATTATCACATGGCTAGGCTTATGTTGCAAATCGAATGATGCTCGTATGCTATATGAATTGTTTAACAGGTGATGCAAAGACCCAAGTATTGGGCGGTAAGTATATCGGACTTCGGTCTGAAAGAATGGGTTACAAATGAATAGTCCCTTGGTTGGATGAACGAATATACGAGCCTATGGCTCAAGGCAAGTTGGTAAGATGGAAAGATGGGAAAATGGCAAGATAAATGAGAACTACGAATATGTGTGGAAGATGCTATTATCATGCATGTCGTGTCTCTTATTAGTTAAGTTGCATTGCATGCATGGTCATGGACAACTTGTATACAAGGTAGTTCCCAGAACGGTAATCCGCGGCCACGGACCCGGTTCGTCCTAGGGGGAACAAGGAATTATGCCGACGTACTGGCATCGGTAAACGGGACTTGCAGTGGGGCTAGCTACCCGCACTGAAAGGGCGCCGTTGTACCAAGTAAGACGATCCAGGATGGCGTGTCGCCAGTGACCTTCATATAGACAGGTGGCATAGCTAACATTGTCTTATGCAGGCAGAGTAAGTGGTATTCATAAATATGTACAGGGATGGCCATCGACCGTGGGTAAGATTCACCAAATTGGTGATCAATATGAACTGCTTATGTTAGAACAACATGTATTGCTTATGTTTCTAACATCACTGTATGCTTCTTATATTTCTCATCAAATATATGAATTGTTAATGGACCCTAAGGCAAGATAGAAAGAATACAAATCAATAGTGAACATTCATGTAATTTTACTACTGTTGATTTATGGTGAGATTGGTTACGGCCGCTCACCAGTACATATGTGGCAATGTACTGACCCTCGTCTCCACAGGTGCCGGGAACCTAGTGGATAATCATAGACGCTGAAGGCTTGCTGTCCGACTCTTTAGAAGCTTCGTACATCTTGAAGTTTCCACTTGAAGAAGAAGGCATTTTGCTGAAGGTGGTTATTGCTGCATTATTAATAAAGGGATATGATGTATGGAACAAGTTGTATCTCATTTCAATATTTCTGCAAGTTGTAGCCAAGTTTGGCCTTTCATCTCGGCTGTTTGAGAGCCTTATGTTTATGCAATGTAATTTCAAAGATATCAATAAAGAACTTATTTCAGATCATATCTGTGTTGCCAAAACTTCTTTATTATCCGCTGCGAATCTCTATTCAAATGTCTCTTTTATAAAAAAAGAACACGAGCACGCCTTGTACAAGTGCAATTCCAGACTTGTACGGCATCACGCCTTAGCGAGGACGAACGATTCGGCGTGAATCTAAGCGGAGGCGAACGATTCCCGAATCGGGGCGTGACAGTCACGGGTATTGACAAAGTCAGGAGCAAGAAAAAGATATTAGGCCATGTTTATTTTGTATGCAGTTCTTTTAGATACATAAATCTTAAAGTGAAGTGAGTTAGCTATAAAGAAACTGCCCATAATGTAAATTGCAAGGTATACAAAAAATATCAATAATTTGGTAAGTATATTTTTCTCATGGTAATACTAAATAAGACTTGGATATCTAAAGGTCATTTATTTTCTCGAGGACTATAGCCTAAAGGTTATTTATTTTCTCGAGGACTATAGCCCTCAAGATCAACATCATCGAGCAATATACCATTGGGAAAAGAAGCATAAATTGATATCAATCAACAAAATAATTGGCCAAGGTTTACAACTGGTTGGCAAGAGATGGCTATATGCCATAAAATGTGGAGATTAATAACAGAGGTAGAAAGACTATCTTACTGGTCATGCAACAAGTTACAATGCTCAACTCTCCTAAATTAATATACATATTAGGGGGAAGATGATACAGTTTGCTACGGGGAAGTGTGTCATTGAGGCAAGAGTACACACAAATTTTACTAGGCATATTTATGTTATTTGCTAACCACTTGTTAACTAAGTATAACACTTAATGAAGGGCACATTTGCCTTTCGATCTATAGTGAATCAAAGATATAATTTTTGGCACACATTGGTGCATTCCTCAGTAGCGAGTTTAACAAAGTCGTGCATCAAACCCACCCCGGTGCAATTAAAAGTGAGCAACAGTTGGGGGGGGGGGGGGGGGGGGGGGGGGGGGGGGGGTGTGTTAGTTTTACAGAGTGATGGCCCATAACAGAGCTGAATGGAAGAAAAGGATTCAAAAAGCCGACCACAAAAAATTGGGATAAAGGCTTTGTTGTTGTCCTTGTCCTTGTTTAAATCATCTAAATTGCCATCAAATACTTTACACCATTAAAGTCCTTATATTCATTACCATATGTATACTCTCAATTCCCATCAAAGATGAAGGATAGTTTCATTACTACTACATTTGCATAATTTCATATACATCCAATGAACACGAACATTCCAAGACGTGAAAAAAAATACGCACTAGTTATCAACTATGAAGTGACATAGAGTAAGAAAAGTAAATATATTTTACACTATATTAGAAGCATTTCCTCTGAGAATCAAATTAAAAAAAGAATGAATTTACCGAACCAGCCTTCAGAGTCTGCAATAGTCCAATAACTCAGCGCTTCGCTACGAGGTCCGGCATCCTTTCTAGTCTCTCCACCACTAAACATAAGAAGAGCTCCTTCATCTCTATCTGCAATCTCCACGCCAGCTTTGATGTGCTCCACGAATGTGGCCGCCTGACCTGGATTCTTCTGGTACGGCTCCAAGAACCAAGAATCCTCATCTTCAAACTTCCCACACTTCTTACTGGTATAAACGGAGTGCCCAGCAACCATGACGAGGTTACGGAGATCCTTATAAGGATAGGAATCTGATGCTAAACTAAGATCACTGCTCTTCTGAAAGCTCATTATAAACCGGCTCTCGTATATAGAAAGAACTATCAGAATTGTGATTCCGAAGGACAACGAGAAGAGGAAAACTAAGACGGGATGCATCTTGTAGAAGTAATGCACTTGGTTCCCAACCGATTTAATCATCCTAAAAGGATCGGACGGGGAAGTCTTCGGCTTTCGGGGCTTTCGAAGATTTCCGGATTCTAGATCAAACTCTCCTCTTGGGTATGCGTGGAATGATTTGGGATTTCCTGATCCAAATGACTGGTTCATTATTGAATGAACTCAATCTCTAGACTGAGAATTCGGATGGAAAATTAACATAATAATAAGTATTCTGAGCACATACCCACATAGAAATCACTGAAAACTAGCATGGACATGGAAAATAACAAAGAAATAGGTGGAGATTTGGTGAAAAAACAATGACCCAGATGAAATTTTGCAGCTAGAAGACCAAAGATTGATTCTTTATGCAAGCAGGATCAACGTCAAGATCAATCCATGCATGCCCACCTAGCACTGCAATCAGATTCTTTGATTTTGAATGTAAAATTGGCATGCTAGTAAATATTCTGACCTTGTTAAAACGTGAAACCCCACATAGAAATCAAAGATAAAGAGGAGATTAGGAGAAAAAGAAATGACCCAGATGAAATTTTTGGGGAAGGGACTGTTAGATGAGTCAAAGATCGAATCTTTATGCAAGAAGAATCAAGATCAGCACCTCAAATTGACGGAAAACTCTTAATTTGGACAGATCCAGATGGGAATCTGTAGAGAAAATCAACAAATTCAAACGATGGAGCTCCAAATCATCTGCAAAATTGATTAAATTTTTTTTTTCCTTTCATTGGGTTGTGCTACCAGGGATTGGGAGAGCATATTGGCATTTATAATGGGAATGGGTTGAGTGGTAGGGGGTAGTAGAGTGGTTGGTGGACGCAGGTGCGCATCCAACTAAGAGCACGTATGAACCTTGTTAGCCGTTCAAATAGGGGTGTCAACGGATGCTTATCGGTACGAACAGAGTAATATTCATATTCATATCCAAAATTTTTTTGTAATATCCGAATCCGATCCGATATCCGAACGGATATCTCTTTTGACACTTCGAATTCGTATCCGTATAGTTTAACGGATATCGGATAATATTCGATCCGATTAGCTAAAAAATTCGAATGCTATTATTCGAATATCCGAAATCAGAAATCCAAAATATTAAAATTTTAGTTATTATCCGAATATCCGAAAACCAAATTCAATTGTTCTACATATTTGAGTCATTTCTTCTTCCATTGTAAATTGTAATTAATATATATTACTATTATATATATTATATTATGATTGATTTATGTAAAAATCAGCTGAGAATAAAATTCTTTAATCTTCTCTATTAATTAATATATATTACATATACATTATACTAAATATATATATAAAATTTCGGATATCCGAAATTTATAATTTAAAGTCGGATCGGATATTAACGGATTTGAATTCCTTAATATCCGAATTCGTATTCGAAAAAAGATAATATCCGAAAAATATTCGGATATCCGAATTCGATATCCGAAATTTCGAAAAATATCCGAAAGTTCGGATACAGAATCGGATCGGATTTGAATTTTCGACTATCCGTTGACAGGTCTACGTTCAAATAGAAGGGGAAAAAAATGTCAAAAAGTAACACACTGCAAATAATATTTAAAATGGTCAAAATATTCGTCAAATAGATGGATTGTGTGAAATCCAGTTTCTGTAATGTAATTTATTATTATTGTTATAATATTATTATTATTATATTAGTATTATTTATGAGTTTTAAAAATTAATTTCAAAATTAATAACGGCTTTTGATTGCTGACCTGACCCGAGCTCGGACCAGATTTCCGAAACCCCGGACCCGATCCTAACCCTCTCTTTTGGATTCTGAATCTGACTTTAAAAAAAAAAAAAAAAATATTTTTCTCTTTGGAGCTGGTCCAAGTTGGACCACCTCAACTCCCCCTTCCCACGTTCTTCCCCTCTTCTCCTTACTTCACTCCCCTCCTTTTACTCTCAGCACAACTCCTCACTTCATCCCACACTCCCACTTCTTATAACTTCCCACTCCAAACTCCTCACCTAACCCAACACTCCTTCCCCTCTCACAAGAACAGCAACTTCTAAACAAATCCCCCCCACTTCACTCTTCCCCTCTCCCACACAAACCCTCGCCCCGACCCCCTGCCGAGCTCCGGCCATCTCCCGGCCGCCCGACACTCCGGCGCTCCACCGCAGCCGCCGAGCTCCCGACGGCCCCGACCCCATCCGACGCCGATCCGCGCCTCCAGCGCCGGACCCCGACTCCCCGGCGCCCCTTCCGGCCGCCCCGCTCCCTGCGCGCGTTTCCCCGGCCGTCCGTGCCCGGCCAGCGTCTGTTTCGGCGCACCCAGCCCCTGTCCAGCGCTGTCTACGGGATTCCAAGTTCGTTCTGTGGATTCGCGCGTCCCGAGTCCGAGGCAACCCTTCGGATTCCGTCGTTTTGGGTAATTCCTAGTTAATCATAGTAGTTCGTCACTCCCGTGTCAATGATGAGTTTGGTCCACGAATCTCCTACGGAAATTCGGTTTTTGGGTTACGTTTATTTCCGGAATTTTCCGAGAGACCTTCGGGAAAGCCTCTGTTAGTTGTTTTGTTTTTCCGAATCGTTCGGAAATGGATTTCTGGATAAATTGGTTTTTCGGATCCTTCCGATTTTGTGCTGTGATGTTTTAGGGTTGGTTTCGGATTCCCGAATTCGTTTCGGGTCGTTCCGAATTAATATTGGGAATGATTGTGGTTATTTATATATATATATATATATATTTTGGGATTCCCTGGTTTGGGATTTGCAGAAAAATATTGGCACACTTTCCCAGTTTTTGGGTTGACCAAAAATAGAGGAAATGCTGCCGGATTTTCTATAAAATTTAATTATATTTTAAAATAATTTTAAAATGGATTTCGGAAAATATTAATATTTTGGATTTTGGGCGACGACCGTATTGGTCAATGGGCCCGGCTAAGTGCAAACGAAACCGGCTTCGTCCGGACGTTGAGACATTAGCCAATATGACGATTGGACCAATATCTGAGACTCATTAATACTTAATTTATTTTTATTATTTAATCTATTCATAATTAAATTGTAGGAAGATTTTAGAACTAACAACTGTTTCGTCTTATTTCAATTTATGTAAAATAAATTGTAATGGGCATAAGCCCAGCTTTTCTATTTTTCTCTGTGGCCTGTAATTTTGTAGTGTAGGTTTTCTGTCATTTTCTGGTTTTTGCGAGTTTTTAGCGTACGCGTAAATCAAAAATAAATATTATTTTGAATAGAAAATTAATGAAGTTTTCTCACATTAGAATTTACAAGTTTTAATATTTAACAACGATCATATTTTTCTCATTAAGTAAGAAATATAGTTTTATACGTATAATTACGAAAACACAAAGTTTTAACCACATAAATTGGTAACTACGAGTTTTCCAAAATAAAAGTTAAATTGATCTTTCCCTCGTTATTAATTACAACGCACCGATAATCGCGTTTTTGTTTGTGATTGCATTAATAAAGATTAAAATTGATTAGGACACAATTAGAGATTTCAACTAGCATAGTTAGCTTGGTAACCCTGGATTCTGAGTCAACTTCTCGAATGTAGGATTTCGAGGACGAGTCTAAATCCCATCTCGAAGTCTTCAACCCTTCAAGTCCAGTCCATTTTGAGGCAAGTACATTTTGTGTTAGTTTACAATTATTTAGTAATCGTTTTATTGCACGTTTAAACCACGATGCAACACGGAACTCTCTCTGAGAGCACTGACTGTAACTACTGTAACTGTTTGGGGACTGGAGGTGTAGTGTAATGAGTATGACCACATCCCAAAATAACTTAGAACTGTACTAGCTTATCCCTCATACACACGAGGATAAGCCGTATCTTCACTGTAACAAATCCAAGCCGGTCATATTCATTGCCTATTCAAATCACACTGTTTTAACTGCTGGAGAACTGTTTATTTTCAAATTGTTTAAAAGTGCATGATTCTATTATTATTTCAATTATCAAATTATCATGAATTGTACTTTGCTCCCTCCTGACTGGAGATAACATTTTTTAGGGGATATTGAGTGTAGTGCCCCGTCCCTACATCGTGCCCCGTTGTTCGTCCATGGGGTGCACGAGAAAGGAACACTGTCGCTATCGACTCGGTCGGGATCGATCGAATCGATCGAACGGGAACGGTTGAATTAAGATCCATTCCCCGTTATGGAATGTCTTCTTCGGAACCAAGTCCCATATTCAGCGAGCTGCGCCTCAAGGATTGACTCTGCGGCTGAGTCGGGAGAGACCTCCCGTTGCTCTGCTTTTTATGCCGCTTGCGTTGGTTTTGGCTTTGTTTTCTGAATGCGTTTTCGTGAATGTTTTCGATGGTTTTCATGGCTTACGTTTCGAACTTCGCATTCGTATCAAAATTTCTTGAATAACACAGTGTTCTAATCGGTTGCTTGTGCGATTTCAGGTGATCGCGTAGGCAACGTCTAGCGCGGCCAACCAGTTTCTCGTCTCAAGTAAATACTAAGGTGAGTGGCTGACCCTTCTTCCCTCGACCCTCTTCTCTAATACATTATCAATACTAGACATGTGCTATGCTAGAGGTAATGCAACGACATGAATGATATTCCGATGAACGGTCACACGACGTCCCACAAACACGAACTATACAGATGCTTGTCATACAATATTATCGTGCTTGCAATTATCAAATCATATAGAACCGTGCTAAGGAAAGGATGAATCGATTAAATAACTGTCGCAACGATACTATAAGATGTGCCTTGAAATAACAAATTAACTTAGCACGGTCATGGACAACTTGTCGACAAGGGCGATTGTTTCTTCGGACGGTATCCCGAGGCCACGGGACCGTTCCGGCCTAGGAAGAAATACGGATAGCTATGCCGGATGCATGCCACGGTAGGCAGTGGCTTTCAACGGGGCTCGCTACCTGCACTGAAGGACCTCTGTCTACCAAGCTATATGTCCAGGATGGCTTGTCGTGCCTGTAGAAGCATGGAATTTCACAACCAGAAAGCCCATGCGCCAGACACTACATGCGCCAGAACTCAGACGAAGAACTTCACAACAAAGTCAATAAGTATAGACATTTGAAGAAGGACTTTTTATTTATATATATATAAAAGTCTATTACATGTCTAGAAAAGGTTGTACAAAGGAGAATTTCTACAAAGGAAATATCCTAAGTCTACAGCCAGCGGCCACCATGCGCCTCCAGTTAAGCGCAGCAGTCATCATGCGCTGCCAGTCACCATGCGCTGTCAGTCAGGCGCAGCAGACATTATGCGCCTCCAACCAGGCGCATCCTACCATATCTTCAGCAGCTCAGTCATGTACATCCAGCTCAGTTATGTGCGTCCCTTCAGCCAAATTCTTCCAGCCAGGCTCACCTGGCCGAACAGAGCCCAGTTATGTGCCGCTCTTCCAACCAGGCTCGCCCGATAAATGCTTCGACACAAAGCATTTAACCCTCTGGCTGGAACCAAGGAAGAGAAGAGCACCGCAAATGCTGTGGCCAGGGGAGGCTTCGAAAGAGCCTCCAAAGCCGAAGGAAGACCGTGATCGAAACCACGGCTAAAGGAGCAGCTTTCGACATGATCAAAGTGGGGAAACCCCACTTTGCAGGAAGAGAGAGCCTTGTACCGCCATTCCGATCTACGGCTCTTCCGGAATAACGGAGACGAGGCTCGAGCATCCCTATCTTTGGATGCAACAGGCACCTTCCGCCTGCCTCAGAAGCCCTCGACTCCGTCTTTTGGATGTAACAGTCACCTTCAAGTGCATCAAAGACAACACAGCGTCTCATCTTCACCCTCGGGAGCACTTCGTCAGCAGAATGCACCCGTATGTTCAAGTTCATATTGGAAGTACGTGAGGGAATGAGAAGCAAATCTTCTCTCCATGCCACTATTTATAGGCCGGGCAGATCAAACCCACGCGCCAAGTGGATGGCCCTCCGAATTCCGTGCAATGAATTTACATTAAATGGATGAACCGGACGCCTCGAATTCAGCCAAACGGCTATTTATAGCACTCGAAGAGCGAGACAGCCGCATCATTAAAAGACATGTCCGATGCGCCAGCCAGACAGCGCATCACACGGACGCGCCCTTCGGCATCAGGCGCATCACACAGACGTGCCCTACAGTATTCGGCGCATTATAGAGGGTGCGCCCCCACACATCTCCATACCGAGTGGAACGCCAACCGACGCGCTCACTCAGCTGTCCATCGAACGTCACCAACATTAAATGCTGAACTGACAGAGTTGGCAGCACGCCTCCCAAAGTCTGAACAGTTGACAGCTTTATTCAGAAAACGAAGCATCGGCAACGTCAGCATCATCATGACTTCCGACGCCTACTGC
Source organism: Iris pallida (assembly GCA_029216955.1). Classification (NCBI taxonomy): domain Eukaryota; kingdom Viridiplantae; phylum Streptophyta; class Magnoliopsida; order Asparagales; family Iridaceae; genus Iris; species Iris pallida. Next base: position 10,427,254 of record JANAVB010040820.1, on the reverse strand, counting down.
CACGTGGCCACCCGCATGCGTCTCTACGGCCATGCGTCCACACCCGCATGCGCCTCTACGGCCATGCGTCCAAACCAGCATGCGCCTCAAAAGCCATGCGCCTCAGACCCTTCACTGATCCCTAAAGACAGAAGAAGAGTCTCCGGTTGAAGTTTTGCATGCGCCTCAAAAGCCATGCGCCCCAGACTGATCTCTGATCCCAATAGACAGAAGAAAAGTCGCCTGCATGCGCCTCAAAAGCCATGCGCCCCAAATGGTTTGTAACTCCTAAAGGTTATGAGCCGCAGCCTCCTCCTGCGCCCAATCCAAGGCGCAGCCCACCAGATCACTCCTCTCCACCAAATTCGAGATCTTCGAACCATGAGTCGACGACACGTGTCTTTTGACTCAACTCATCCAAGATTTCAGTAACGGAAAGATCTTCTCTCTGCTACGTGCCGGCTCACAACAGCAGTATGAAGAGTTCTCCCCCTCGATCAGGGCGCAGCATCCATGCACCTCCATCAGCAACCTCCACGTGGCGTCCCCACACCGGCGCATCCTACATGCGCGCATGAGCAGCCAGCCTGCAAAACTATAAATAGAAGGATCATCTCCTTCACACACACACACAGAGATTCAGAACACAAGACTCACAGAGAATCCACAACAGAGAATCACCGGAGAGGTAGTTCTAGACACTCAACGTCTTCCTCCTCTCAGCAAGCTCCAGCACCCAGAGCAATCAACACCTTCAGAGAACCGATAACCGCCGTCAGCCGGTCAACGGAGTCAACGCATTACCACTCGCTCCATTGGCACAAAGGACCCAGCTTAAACAAAAGTGTACTCCTAGGACTACATCTAAGTCCTATATTGTATCACTGTTCTGTTTGTATTAAGATTTCAATCAAAACAATTTTAATGGCAAACAAGCTGGCGACTCTGCTGGGGACCTCTTTTCTTCTCTACCGAGAAAGTCGTGTCACAGGCCGACGACGTGAAGGTGGGCTCCTCCCACAAGACGCTGGTAGTGCGCCTCAATCAACAGGCGTACGAGGAGTTCATTTCTGAAGGAAGTGCGAGTCCTTCGAAGCGGCTGTCGAAGCCGAAGAAGACCCGCGCAGTCTGGGGTGCGCAAAGTCGACGCCTCGGGCACCACCGTTGAAGGGGATGCGCTCGTCCAGCCTTCCCTTCCTGCTGACGTCCTCAGCAGTCAAGGTGCGCCCGCTGATGCAGCGCATCTCTCGGGGAAGCGTGCGGCTGACCACGTTCCCCAGCCATCTTCCTCTCAGGCGAGGAAGATACGTCGACGGAGCAGGGGCGCAACCAATGCCCCCGCGCATTACTTCTGATGCGCCACAAAGAGCCTCTGTCTTCGACAGACTCACTCGCTGTAATGGCGAGGAGAATTTGGATGCTGAGTACTATGCGCCCCAGCGGGCTGGTACGAAGAAATCCAAGGCGGCACGGGCCATGCGCCACAAACGTGCTATGCCAGCAGCCGGCCAGAGGCACGCGCTTACAATCACGCGCGCTGCCGATGGCAAGCTGTACAAGGTTGACTCAAGTGCTCCTGCACCGACAACGAGTCGACCTTCAAAGTCCTCATCTCACTTGGGCGCATTCACTGCGTGCACAAACAAACCGAGAGAGGCAAACTCAGTGGTCTTGAACTCCCGCGCCTCCTCTGGTTGTGCGTTCGAGGTCCGTTCAAGTCACTTCAAATGCTGTGGTTCCCCCACTACTGATCGTGATGCCTGCTTGGTATTAGATCAGGGGGCGCAGCACTCACCCCGACCACCCCGGCGCTTGGCCCTGCCATGCGCCTGAGAGGGGTGTGAGGGTAGCACTCTCCTCTAACGACTTGCGCAATGTGATCACTCACAAGCGCCGGTCAGGAGAGTTGACCAACAAGCACGATGCGCCTCTCACGGGGCACACTTGTGCAGTGGTCACCATCAACTGCTGTTGCAAGACGGCAGTACCGCCAAAGCAGTCGGTCTTCCAACGGCTACAATCATCGACACCCCCTCCGACATCGCCTTGGGACGAAGGTGTCAGCAGAAGAGGAACTAAAGATTGCGTCATGCAACGTGATCTCCAATTCCTCATCTGTCCGGAAGACGACTGCCAATTCCTCGTCTTCATCCAAAAGCCAGCCGAGGAAAACCAAGGTAGCTGTCACGACCTCTGGAGTGTTCGAAGGCACTCGGTCGAGGAAGAAGTCCTTGGAGGAAGCTGGGGGTAGCCAGACCCTTGTCGAGCCTCCGTCCGAAGACGAAGATGTCCAAAGCACAGCTGCGGCGGATCTTCATCAAGGCGAAGATGGCCTCCCTGAAGCCCCTCAAAGGACGATATCCTCCAGGACACCGTCGGGGGTAGTGCTGAAAACGAAGAGGCCCTTCAAGACAGAGCTGAGGGCAGTCAGGCCCTTGCAGATGCGCCTGTCGAAGACGAACTCCAGAATGTGGCTGGGGGTGGCCAAACACCAGGAGAAGTCACTCCCCCACATGAGAGCGAGGCTGAGAGCGAAGCCTCAACTAATCCATCCACTTCCGGCCGTGTCATGACAGTATACATGACCGGGGGTGATCTTGAGACTGATGCGCCGCCACAAGACATTGTCCAGCGCATAGACTCGCTAGAGGGAGGACTCAAAACCCTCTCTGCCTCAATGCAAGCACTGACTCAAGCAGTGTTTGAGATGAGGTCGGCCTTGATCAGGACACCTTCAAATGGTCCCGACCCAGGAGCCAATGGAGAGTCGAGTGTGCCCCTCCAGCGGACACCCTCAGACACAGAAGCACCCCGGACATCGGAGCCCTCAAACGCTCCACTCCAGATGGTACCTCCTTCCCCGACTCCTAGCTCCACGGAGGACGTGGTCGAAATGATCAAAGATCTGCGGGGAGCGCTTCGAGTCCAAGAACATGCAGGAGGAGCACCAGAAGATGGGCATTCCCCAGCCTTATCCCCTTGAGTGGAACAAGGTGGTTTATCCCCCAAAGTATAAACCACAAACACTCACGCCGTATGACGGGAAGGACTCTCCACGACGGTACCTGACGTACTTCCAGTCACAGACAGGGCATCTTCCGAAGGAGGACGCGCTCCTCACCAGCATCTTTGTTGGGGCCCTGAAAGGGGTGGCGTATGACTGGTACTGCAGCCTCCCCGATAATTCCATATCGTCCTTCGACGACCTGACACGCCTCTTCCTCGACCGCTTCTACGACGGTGGGAAGGACATGACGATGGTGTCTCTCATTGAGATACGCCAGAAGGACAAGAAAACGGTTCGGGCATTCATCGAACGCTTCCGTCAGGCCTGCTTCAGGCTACCTCCAGGCATGCCAGAACATGCGCTTCTCTCCGCTTGCAGTATGAACATGCTGCCTGCAGTAAAGCTCTGGCTTAACTCTACTCCCCCTCCCGACTGGAGCTCCCTAATCATTGAAGCTGAAGCTGCAGAGAAGAAGGCGGCCAATGCACGTCTTCTGGGTGTTAGCTTCCCCGCCTTTGACGATAAGGGGAAAAAGTCCGCAACCAACAACTCCGGACGAGAAACAAAGGGGAAACAGGCATTGACTGTTAATGCCTCGAAGGGCGCATCTGCGCCTACTCAAAAGCCTCCACTGGCACCGAGACCCAAGGAGGTTTATTCATTCAATGATGACGACACCCTGCAACTCTTTGAGATACTGAAGCAGGGTGACAAGATCAAGCTTTCGGACCCGAAGCGGCCCGATGAAGTCGGGAAGGTGGACAACCCGAGGTACTGTCACTACCATCGGTTTGTCGGACACCCGACTAAGGACTGCTACGTCCTCAAAAATTATATCCAGCACATGATCAATGCGGATGTAATCTCCGTCGACTACGAAGAGAAGACGGTGTCAGCTAATGTGGTGTCACTTCAGTTTGGCACCTTGCCGCCGACTACCACACAAGATGGCGTCGTCCCCATCCCTAAGGCGACAATGGAGGTGGTGAATTTGCCACCCACCCGTGACAATGTGAGTGGACTTGTCCCACTCACCACATCTCGAGGAGAGGTCCTCTGGGTTCACCCCGACCTCGTCTCCGAGGTAACTCAACCGGAGGTACGCCCTACCTCCAAAGCAAAAGGCAGAAAGATCAAGTCTTGCCGCACGGTCTCTTCTTCAACGGAAGAGGCGCTTCCTGTGCAGACGCGTGCACAACAGAACTCCCAGCCCGGTGAAGCTGCCGCCGAAGTGGTGCCTCCTGGCATCATCCCTGAGGAGGGTCCATCCAAGCCCTCAGCAGCCAATAAACAAAAGCAAGTGGAGGCCCGTTTCGACAGACCTCTGCGGAAAGAAAATGCTTCGGGGCTAGCCAAGCCCCACAATTTTGACATTCTGGCACAACTGGCCAGTACTCCTGCACGCTTGTCTTTGTTCGAGCTCCTGCGTCTCTCCAAGGACTCCCGAGAAGCTCTCTGCGAAGCTCTGAAGGATGCTGAATCCTTTCTCAGTCAGGTCAAACAGCCTGAAGACCTCCCACCTACTTGTGCACACTGTCATTGTACGGATGAAGTTATCCCAAACATAACCTTCACCCAACAAGACATGCTGCTCAAGCATCACCGACATAACCGACCGTTGTATTACACAGGGTACATCGGTTCGATAAAGGTGAGCAGGATTCAGATCGATCCGGGGTCTTCCCTAAGCATCATTCCAAAGGCGCTGCTATCAAAGCTGGGGATCCCAATGTACCGGCTGGCGCCCGCCAATACGACCATCAGCGGCTTCAACGCCAGCAAGAGCGAGCCACTGGGCAAGATCCGGCTGAAGTGTCACATCGACAGCCTCAAAACTGAGGTAACTTGTTATGTGGTGGATGCCGAGGTCAACTACAACATCTTACTCGGACGACTATGGTTACATGAGTACATGGTGGTGCCCTCCACGCTCCACCAATGCATGAAATATGTATCCACCAATGACGTCATCCGGACGGAGTTTGCAGATATCGATCCCTTCAAAGGGATTGAGGCCTACTTCACCGATTCCGACTTGTACAAGCCACTTGACGAGGAGGAAGCCAACGATGCCGATGATGAAGCAGAGACGACAACAGAGCCGGACTTGGAGCCCGAAGTGACTCCTGACGCCCCCTTGAAAATCCGTCTGAAAGGGAGACCACCCCAGAAGGCACCTCCAATGAGCATCAAGCTATCAGGAAAAGCGCCAGCTCGCGAAGCTCCCCTGAAGATACGCCTCAAGGGGAAGCCACCACAAACAGCGGCTCCCCTGGTGGTAAAATTACAAGGGAAGGCGCCACTCATCGAAGGCGCAACCGAGGCACCCCTCAAGGTGCGTCTTAAAGGCAAGCCGCCGCAGTCATCCAAGATGCCGGAGAGGGCTCACTAACCCTCTCAGACCCCAAAGTCAGAGCGGTGGAGGACTCTCCTGATCCGGCCCCAGTGCTTACAGACGAGGAGCTTGGCGAATATATCTCTGCTGATGTAGACGCACCCCTCCTTCGACAATGTAATCCCACGGGATAAAATCTCGTACTTTATCAATAATAGAGTGTCTTTCAATTATTCTTGTCTTCCACACTGGAATACCATGTATACATTAGACAACGCTCTACGGTCGTTACAAACACAAGTAACGACCGTCTACCATAATCAAATAGTCCCGTCTCAAGGAGTCTTCATAGTCCCTCCACGAAGCCGAGACGAAGGCACCATCATCTCGGGCAAAATCGAGCGTCGTCGGGACCTCCCGTCAATCGAGCCCGAACCTGATACCGGCAGAGTACAAGTCTATCGGTACACAGATGCGGCTAAGCACATCATCCAAAAGATGGGCTACGACCTGAAAAGCAATAAAGGCCTAAACTACGGCAAGGGTCGACATCTCCCTGTCGGCTTTCGATGCCAATGGAAAGCCACGGATTACTATAATCGGACTCGAGGGGGTTAGGCTATGTCACGCCGCCATCAACTCCAGAGAGTTCAGACGCAGAAGACATAGACATTCCCACTCGTCAGAAGCATCGACGTGGGATTCCGATACCAGTATCGGATCAGTCTTCAGGAAAGGGCTGTCAGCTAACATGACATCGGCGCAACCTCAGAAGGATGAAGGCGAGGACCAACCGCCGGAACCCTTCGAAGAAGAACCCTGGGCTCAACGTGCTAGGAGACAATGGGAGTCGTTTGAGTTACGAGAACCTCCCACCGAAGACGAAGTCGAGCAGATCGACCTCGGGGATGGGTCTTCTTCTAAACCCATCTTATCAGTAAAGCTTGGAAGGAGAAGACCGAGAATCTTTAGTCCAACTGGCTAAGGAGTATATCGACGTCTTCGCCTGGAGCTACGAAGACATGCCGGGTCTCGATCCACAGATCGCGATGCATAGGTTGAACATTACCAGATGCCAAACCTATCAACAACAACAGCGACGCTTCCGCCCGGACATCATGAACGCCATCGATCAGGAGGTGGACAAACTCTTGACCAGTGGCTTCATCCGTGAGGAACAACCCGGATGGGTAGCCACGTCGTCCCTGTCACCAAGAAGAACGGGAAGATACGAGTCTGTCGACTTCAGGGATCTCAACTCGCTTGCCCGAAGGATGAATCCCCTCCCAATCACCGATGAATGATCGACAACACATGTGGCTTTGAACGATGTCCTTCAGGACGGGTATTCAGGCTACAATCAAATCAAGATGTTCCCCGATGACGCAAAATACACGTCATTCAGGACTCCAAAGGGTATTTTTGCTACACAGTAATGCCCTTAGGCTTGAAGAACGCCGGTGCAACGTACCAGCGATATGAGCACCATCTTCCGTCAACATCTTCGCAAGACAGTTGAGTGCTATGTTGACGACATCGCAGTCAAGAGCGCCTCAAAAGAGATCACCTACAGGACCTAAAGACGGTCTTCGATCTCATGCGGGCACATCAACTCAAATGAACCCCGCTAAATCCTTCTGGGGGTTTCTGCGGCAAATTCTTGGGCTTTGTCATCACGGCAAAAGGCATTCATGTCGATCCGAGAAGACTAAAGCCATCTTAAATGGACCCCGAAGAACCTTCGAGAACTTCGG
>JANAVB010040820.1:10159775-10409431 GCA_029216955.1 Iris pallida | reverse complement strand
TCATTTTGATGTTTGTAAAAAGGGTGTAAATGTATGGAATGACTATCTCATCGATGTCGGTTGTAAGCCCACGAGGCCTCTTTTGTAATCGAGTCTGTAATCTAACATATTATCAATAAAAATGCAAGTTTCCTTTTCAAAATGAATGTGTTCAATTTCTCTGCGTACTCTTACATATGCTGTTGTTTCGGATAACCTTATGAACCGCCTTGTGCAAGCGCAACTTAGGCTTGCACGGGATCACGCCCGGGGGACGACTATCGATTCTACCGAATCGGGGCGTGACATAATGGTATCAGAGCACGGCTTTACGTCCTTGGCCTCCAGTGTCGAGTTTTTAGTCTCAAAATCGTTGGTCTCGTGTACTATTTGATTCAGGTGCTTCGCATAGTTTTATATCGGCGGACTTTGCCGTCGAGCACAAATTTCCGACAATATCACTAGATCTCGACCTTAGCGTGAGCACATCTTCGGGCACACCGATACTCATTAATTTAGCCTGCGCTGACGGGATTATCTGTATCGGCGGTCAAAAGATCGGTCTTGACGTGATAGTCCTAGACATGAAGGACTTCGATATCATTCTGGGAATGGATTGGCTCGGGCCGTGCAACGCAACCATAGACTGCGCTAGAAAGACGGTCACCTTTCACATTCCTGGAGTGCCTGAATTCTGCTTTTCGTGTGGTGAGGCGTCGTCGACCTGTATGCTGATTTCGGCGATTTCTGCTCGGAGGATGCTGTATTCTGGGTGCGAAGGCTATCTGGCGTCCGTCCGAGACATGCGACAGGATGGTGCAAACGTGGGTCAGACCGACGTTGTGGCAGAATTCCCCGATGTGTTCCCGGACGAGCTACCCGACATGCCCCCCGATCGAGAAATCGAGTTCAGCATCGATACATTTCCTGATACCCGACCGATTTCCAAGGCTCCGTACAGAATGGCTCCCGCCGAGCTGAAGGAACTCAAGGTCTAGCTACAAGAGTTACTCGATAAAGGGTTTATTCGGCCTAGTGTTTCACCGTGGGGAGCGCCCGTATTGTTCGTAAAGAAGAAGGATGGGTCCATACGTCTGTGCGTCGATTACCGAGAGCTGAACAAGCCACCATCCGGAACAAGTACCCATTGCCCCGCATAGACGACTTATTCGATCAACTGCAAGGCGCCTCGGTATTTTTGAAGATTGATCTCCGCTGAGGCTATCATCAACTCAAGATCAAGTCAGACGACGTGTAAAAGTCCGCATTTCGCACTCGGTACGGCCACTACGAGTTCCTGGTGATGCCATTCGGCCTGACGAACGCTCCTGCCGCCTTCATGGATCTGATGAATCGGGTGTTTCGACCCTTCCTTGATAAATTTGTGGTAGTCTTTATTGATGATATTCTCGTCTACTCGAAGGACAGGGCACAGCATACAGAACATCTACGGGCCGTGCTCCAGACACTTCGAGAACATGAGTTGTACGCGAAGCAGAGTAAGTGCAAATTTTGGCTAAGCAGCGTATCCTTTCTTGGTTACATCATTTCGTCCGAAGGCATTGCAGTCGACCCGAAGAAAGTGGAAGCTGTTGCTGATTGGAAGCGGCCTGCGTCTGCTAGTGAGATTCGAAGCTTTCTTGGTTTGGCGGGATACTATCGACGCTTCGTGAAAGACTTCACGAAGATTGCATCGCCACTGACTCGCCTCACTCAAAAGGGAGTCGTGTATGAGTGGTCGGATGACTGTGAAGCTTCATTCCAGGAGCTGAAGCAGCGACTAATTTCGGCATCTATACTCGCACTTCCGGATGGGCCAAAGGGTTTTCAGATATTCAGCGATGCTTCAGGCCAGGGCTTGGGATGTGTGCTCATGCAGCGAAACAAGGTGATATCCTTCGCCTCCAGACAGTTAAAGCCGCACGAGAAGAACTATCCTACGTACGACTTGGAGTTAGCGGCGATTGTGTTCGCGTTAAAATTATGGCATCACTATCTATATGATGTGGCGTGCGCGATCTATACCGACCACAAGAGCCTCAAGTATCTCTTCACTCAGAAGGAATTGAACTTGCGACAGAGGCGCTAGCTCGAACTGATCAAGGACTATGACTTGACGATCGACTACACTCCGGGCAAGGGAAATGTTGTGGCAGACGCTCTGAGTCGGAAATATCTTGCCTCGCTATCCATCAACCGCAGACTACTACAAGATCTAGAAGAAATGGGCATCGATCTCCGGATTCGATTCAGGGATATACGGCTGGCGCAGCTACAGTTAGAGCCGAGTTTGCTGGAAAAGATCATGGCCGCTCAGAAGGATGATCCGTACCTGAAGAAAGTGCGCGAGCGAATTTTGACAGGTAGTGCGATCGACTTTGCGGAAGATAAGACCGGCGTGCTGAGAATGAATGGCCGACTATGTGTTCCGGATGATTCAAAACTACGAAAGGAGATAATATCGGAGGCGCGTTATGCAAAATATACCTTGCATCCAGGCAGTACCAAGATGTATAAGGACCTCCGCACGACCTTCTGGTGGCACGGAATGAAGAGAGATGTGGCACTCTTCGTGTCGCAATGCATGGCCTGTCAGCAGGTGAAAGCTGAGCATCAGCGACCGGGCTGGGAGATGCAGAACCTTGCCATTCCAGAGTGGAAGTGGGATCATATCATGATGGACTTTATTGTTGGCCTGCCGAAGACACCACGGGGGAGCGACGCCATCTGGGTCATCGTCGATCGACTAACCAAGTCAGCACACTTTATTGCCATCAAAGTTACTTGGAGCGTTGATCGCCAGGCACAGATTTATCTTGACGAGATAGTACGGCTGCACGGAGTTCCAGTATCCATCGTCTCTGATCGGGATTCACGGTTCATGTCGCGGTTCTGGAGTAGCCTTCAGTCGGCGCTGGGTACCAAGTTGCAGTTCAGCTCAGCTTACCATCCTCAGACCGACGGCCAAACGGAGCGCGTTAATCAGATTCTCGAAGACATGCTACGGCTCTGCGCAATTGACTTTAAATCAAGCTGGGACGTCCACCAACCGCTGGCAGAATTTGCATATAACAATAGCTATCAGTCCAGCATCCAAATGGCATCGTATGAAGCTTTGTACGGCCGGAAGTGCAGATCGCCCATTTGCTGGAATGAAGTCGGGGAACGGCAGATACTCAGCCCGGAGCTGGTGAAACAGACTGTGGAAAAGGTCAAGCTAATTCGAGAAAGACTGAAGATTGCACAGAGTCGGCAAAAGAGCTACACCGACACCCATCGAAGACCGTTTGAGTTCCTGGTGGGCGATCATGTGTTCCTGAAGGTGTCGCCCATGCGAGGAGTTACTCGGTTCGGTACGAAGGGAAAGCTGAGTCCGAAATTCGTTGGGCCGTTCGAAATACTCGAGCGGGTCGCCCCAGTGACCTATAAAATTGCCCTACCGCCGACGTTTGAGGGTGTGCACAATGTCTTCTACGTCTCCCAGCTACGGAAGTACGTGCACGACCCTAGCCATATGGTAGATTTTGGCCAGCTGGAGCTAAAGTCCGACTTATCCTACGTTGAAGAGCCCGTTCAAATCTTAGAACGCAAGGATAAGCTGTTGTGGAATAGGGCGATCCCTCTCGTCCGCGTACTCTGGAGGAACCATGCGGCAGAAGAGTCGACATGGGAACTCGAGTCTGAGATGAAGGAGAAGTTTCCTTCATTGTTTTCGTAGAGGTAGGTTCTGTTCTTAAGTTTCGGGGACGAAACTTTTTCTTAGTTGGTTATGGTGTAGTGCCCCGTCCCTACATCGTGCCCCGTTGTTCGTCCAGGAGTACGCGAGAAAGGAACACTGTCGCTATCGACTCGGTCGGGACCGATAGGTCGGGATCGATTTGAATTAAGATCCATTCCCCGTTATGGAATGTTTTCTTCGGAACCAAGTCCCATATTCAGCGGGCTGCGCCTCAAGGGTTGACTCTGCGGCTGAGTCGGAAGAGACCTCCCGTTGCTCTGCTTTTTACGCCGCTTGCGTTGGTTTTGGCTTTGTTTTCTGAATGCGTTTTCGTGAATGTTTTCGATGGTTTTTATGGCTTACGTTTCGAACTTCGCATTCGTATCAAAATTTCTTGAATAACACAGTGTTCTAATCAGTTGCTTGTGCGATTTCAGGTGATCGCGTAGGCAACGTCTAGCGCGGCCAACCAGTTTCTTGCCTCAAGTAAATACTAAGGTGAGTGGCTGACCCTTCTTCCCTCGACCCTCTTCTCTAATACATTATCAATACTAGACATGTGCTATGCTAGAGGTAATGCAACGACATGAATGATATTCTGATGAACGGTCACACGACGTCCCACGAACACGAACTATACAGATGCTTGTCATACAATATTATCGTGCTTGCAATTATCAAATCATATAGAATCATGCTAAGGAAAGGATGAATCGATTAAATAATTGTCGCAACGATACTATAAGATGTGCCTTGAAATAACAAATTAACTTAGCACGGTCATGGACAACTTGTCGACAAGGGCGATTGTTTCTTCGGACGGTATCCCGAGGCCACGGGACCATTCCGGCCTAGGAAGAAACACGGATAGCTATGCCGGATGCATGCCACGGTAGGCAGTGGCTTTCAACGGGGCTCGCTACCTCCGTTGAAGGACCTCTGTCTACCAAGCTATATGTCCAGGATGGCTTGTCGTGCCAGTGACCTTCACGAACGTACTCTATTACGTTTTTTTATGATTAACATGACAGGAAAGAACATGGTAAGTTTACGCTACGACGGCGCGCTCTGCCGGGGGTAAGATCTATCGTTATTATACGGTTGTGCTTTCAAATATAAGTTGAATTGAGTAGGATGGCTAGAAACTTCACTAAATATTTGCATGCACGCTCACTTGAATTCTTCAATAAATGAGAGCACGGGATTTAAATTGCCACGTACCAGCACAAAGTGTAAAGTGCTGACCCTCGCTCTCAACAGGTGCTCAGAACCAGGATAGCGTGCCAAGGAACTAAAGGCGACGCTCTTTTCTTTTGAAGCCTTGCTAGCGCGAAGGCTAGCTCTGCAACATTTTGAAGACTACAACCCACTGCATCATGAGTCACAAACTCTCGCCGATCCCAGGTCTTAGAGAGTCGTTTTGATGTTTGTAAAAAGGGATATAAATGTATGGAATGACTATCTCATCGATGTCGGTTGTAAGCCCGCGAGACCTCTTTTGTAATTGAGTCTGTAATCTAACATATTATCAATGAAAATGCAAGTTTCCTTTTCAAAATGAATGTGTTCAATTTCTCTACGTACTCTTACATATGCTGTTGTTTCGGATAACCATATGAACCGCCTTGTGCAAGCGCAACTTAGGCTTGCACGGCATCACGCCCGGGGGACGACTATCGATTCTACCGAATCGGGGCATGACATTGAGGATGCTGAGCTGTTATACAACAGCTATTACGACCCGGTTCTGTACCCTATGGTACTGCCAGAGTCCCCTTTGGAGGACGCATGACCTGAGACCGACGAGCCGAACGCCTAGCTAGATTTTCTGTTTCTAGATTTGTTGTTTTAGAATTTTGTAATTTGATTTCAGCTTTTAATTCAGTTCTTTCACTTTCCAGTTGTATCTATTTAAAGGTTTAATAAAGTTTTAAATTCCCGAATATTGAGTTGTGACAAATATAGATATTGTTGTGGTTACCTGCTAATGGAACAGCTTACTGCCGCCGTCTCAACAACGGTGCAGGCTGGGCATGATCCGGTTCGACCCAATTATTTGGAATCGGGTCGTGACATGTTTTTAGTGGTGGCCCATGCAGGTCCTTCAAACAACAACTTAGGAAAATATGCCTAGAAACAATTAGAACACTAGAACATTGATTTGTCACAACATAGATCCGAATTATATATATAAATATTTTTGTTTGATTATAGACTGGTAGGATACCTTGCTTATGTTTACATCCTAAACCTTCCAGAGAATGACCATTGACAAGACCAATCCTGCTGGCGATGAGGTGTCATCTCCAGATCATACCCCATCTCTTCAACCAAGTTCAGGGTTTATTCCCTCGCAGCTGATTGACCGTCCCCATATTGCATCCAGTGAAGTTTTTACTACACTGGCGATTCCTACCTCTTCTCAAACTGAGTTGCATTTCCTGGGTGAAGTACCCATTCCTGTTGCTCCACCAGTACCAGCAAACACCTCCCAAATGGTTGCCCTATTTCAAGAAATCCTGGAGTTCCAGAAGGCTCAAGCTGAAGCCCAGCAGGAACAGATGAATATCACGAGAGAAGTCATGAAGGACGTCAAATGATGTAGCCTTAGCTATCTTAAACCAAGTTGGAGCGGAACCTCGTCCTAGGAGGGATACCCCTGAATCTAGAAGATATTTGAGCCCTATCCGGCAGTCATATCGTAAGAAGCTATTGGTTGGTGACTACTGTAAAAGGCTGGGTCACCAAGCCAATATTTGTCGCAAGAGATTGGGGAAATGTTTGGCATGTGGATCTGCTGAACATCGGGTAAAGGACTGTCCCTTATCTTTCCATCAAACCAGAGCACATATCCCAGCAACACCTGTTAGGCCACAACCTAGGGACTCTCTTCCTATCCAGCAGACCTTGCCTCCTACAATAAGGCATGATGCAGACTCGAGGTTCATAGAAGATGAAGCAGTTGGAGACTGCTGATGCAAGAGTCAGAACCATAAAGAATAGTACCTAGGACTGCTGAATAGCATCATCTATTGTTGTAACAGGATGTCCTTAGATCAATCATGAGAGTTTTTGCTGTAATTCTCCACATGAATAAAATTCTTAGTTACACCTTTATGGTAGATGTCTTCCCTGATAGTCTTCCCAAATTACCCCCAGATCGAGACATAGAGTTCACCATTGACCTAGTCCCCGGCTCTCCCCCTATTTCTAAGGGATGCTACAGAGTCAACCCGAAGGAGGCCAAGGAGATGAAGGACCAGATCAATGAACTGAAGGCTCTGGGATTCATTCGAGACGGAGCTTCACCCTGAGGAGCACCTGTCTTGTTTGTACCCAAGAAGGACGGAACAGTACGGATGTGCATCGACTACCGGGCGTTGAACAATATCACCATCAAGAACAAGTACCCTCTGCCCCGGAATCGATGACCTATTTGATCAATTGAGCGGAGCCAAGGTATTTTTGAAGATTGATCTTAGATCTGACTACCATCAGATCAGGGTCAGGAAGGAAGATATTTCCAAGACGGCATTCAACACCTAGTATGGGCAGTTTGAATTCTTGGTCATGTCGTTTGGACTGACGAATGCTCCTGCGGTGTTCATGAACCTTATGAACAAGGTTTTCCATGAATACCTAGATCAAATTATCGTTGTCTTCATCGATGACATTCTGATCTATTCAAAGACGGAAGAGGAGCACGAAGAGCACCTCAGAAAAGTTCTGGAAACTTTAAGAAAGGAGAAGCTGTATGGTAAGCTTTCCAAATGTGAATTCTTTCTAGACAAGGTAGATTTTCTTGGCCATGTTGCCACATGAGAAGGAATTTCGGTAGATCGAAGAAGATATCCGCTGTTGAGAAGTGGACTACCCCAAGCTCAGTTGCTGAAATCAGGAGTTTCTTGGGCTTGGCTGGCTACTACCGGAAGTTCGTGAAGGATTTTACCAGAATTGCTGAGCCGATGACGAAGCTCACTCGCAAGAATGAAGAGTTCATCTGGACGGAAGATTGCCAGGCATCATTTGAGAAGCTAAAGAAGAGACTTACTACTGCACCAAACCTTGCGCTACCCGCAGGAACTGGTGGTTTCTCAATCTACAGTGATGCCTCAGATAAAGGACTGGGTTGCGTTCTTCAACAACAAGAAAAAGTGATTGCTTATGCATCTAGGCAATTACGGACTCATGAGAAGAACTATCCCACACATGATCTGGAGCTTGCGGCAGTCATCTTTGCTTTGAAGCTATGGAAGCATTATCTATATGGAGAGAGAGTGGAAATATATACAGACCACAAAAGTTTGAAGTATGTTTTTACTCAGAAGGAGCTGAACATGCGACAGAGACGATGGCTGGAGCTGATGAAGGATTTCGACATCAACCTGCAGTACCATCCGGGTAAGACTAATGTTGTTGCAGATGCACTTAGTCGATACCCAATGGCAATGTTCTTGACCAAGGAACGTCATTTGTTGGAGGACATGGAGAAGCTTGGATTGGAGATTGTACTGCCTGAAGAAGAGATGAAGAAACTGGAAAGAGAAGTCATTGTACCAGGAGCTGAATCATCATTGATGCAGTTGTAAGTGCGTTCAAGTTTTATGGACAAAATCAAGGAGACGCAGTTTCAAGACGAGACACTTTGCAAACTTAGAGATCAAGTGCTGGCAGGAACACTTGAAGGATTCTCAATCGCCACTGACGGAGCACTGAAGAATGGTACGAGGCTTTGTGTACCAACTGGCGAACTGAGGAATGAGCTGATGCAAGAAGCGCACCAGTCGCAATATTCCATACATCCTGGAGCTAACAAGATGTATCGGGATATGCGTACCATTGTTTGGCGGTTTGGAATAAAGAAAGACGTGGCCATGTATGTTGCTAGATGTTTAATTTGTCAACAAGTAAAGGCTAGCAGACAGAGACCAGCAAGACTATTGCAGCCGCTTGACATCCCGGAGTGGAAGTGGGAGCACATCACAATGGACTTCGTGTCAGGACTGCCTCGTTCCCAATGAGGGAAGGACGCCATTTGGGTTATAGTGGACCGACTGACCAAGTCAGCTCACTTTATCCCCTTCAAAGTTGGTTTATCCATCGAGAAGTTGGCAGCACTGTACATGCGACATATCTACCGGATTCATGGAGTTCCGGTAAGTATTGTGTCTGACAGAGATACTAGATTTATCTCTGTAACACCCAGTTTTCCAGATGAGGGTATTTTTAAAAATTTATAATTATAATTATTATTTATTGATATTTATTTCACATTATGATTTTTGATGATTTTTAATTATTTTTTAAACTATTTAAAAATTGTTTTAAGTCGTGACTTGTGATTTTGGTGTACAACTAGTGAAACCCTAGAGACTGCATGACCTAGAGCCTAACCATGTCATTAGGAAGATTTAATTATCATTTTTAGCCTAGGGGTATTTGGTCAATTTGACATATTTGAATTATTTGGTGATTTGTTGAATTGGTGAATTCTAGGTTGACTTGACTTGTTGAGACCTAGTGAACTAGCCTAGAAGTTAACCCTAACCATGGTGACCCTAGTCTAACTTAGGTTAACCTACTTTTAGTCATTAGAAACTAATTTTAGAATGAGAAGATTTGGTTTAGTGAATTTAAGTCATGGTTTATGGTTTCATGAAATGACTTATGGCTTAATGATTTATTTGATCATGACTTGGCCCATGCATGGCCCATAACTAGAAGCCCTAATCCTAACCAAATCCTAAATGACCATCCATAGGGATCCACACCCTATATAAACACTTATTCTCTAGAGCTTGCCTCTTTCTTTATTCATTGCAACATTGGAAAAAGAAAGGTATTTGTCCCTCTTCCAAAAATCTCCATAAATCCATTTTAATTCCTTTTTAATCTTAGTTTCTTGCATTAGAACCTAATTTCCTTCTATTTTCTGAATGTGGAATTTAATCCCAGCTTTGGGCCAATTTGGAGCTTTTGGCATCAAGAGGAGGAATCTCCCATTTGAAGCTTTTCTAAGCTTTTTGCACATATAGGTAATGTAGGGCTAGATCTAGGAGTCCCCTAGGTGTCCCCAAAATTTGGGTGAAATTCATGTCCGTTTGGTGTCCGTATCGGACACGTGTCATAGTGTCTCCTAGATGTTCGATGAAATGATTGTTAGAAATAAATGTTGCTAATTTCAAATTGTGTTTGAACAGATTTGTAGGTCTATAGGTGCTAATTAACTTTAGTGAAGACTGAGCTAGGGTTCGTGTCGTTTTCGTGTCCAAACGGACACGTACTCGCTGCACGACACCTCGTTTGCATGCCCTGCTACCCCGTGTCCAGTTCTCACTGGACACGACACGAGACACGACCATTTTTGGTCAGCACCTAGGGGCAATGTCTGTGATGCCACCCACAAAGTTTCAGAGGGACTCGTTGTAGTGCCCCGTCCCGCAAAGTCAATCGGAGGAATCGAAACGCCGACGGCGTTCGGACTTAGCCTTGCAACGGCTTGCTCGAAGACATCACTCAGGTGGGGTAGTTTCGGTGAACTCTCCTCATCTTTGCCTTCACATAATAAATTGTGTTTTCAACTTGCACAAGTTAGGCTTGATAATAAAAGCTACGCATCCACATAGCTAAGGGAATAATCCCGACGGTTTGAATCGAGTTAGAACATGGAAAACGTCCCACGGTCGGCTTAGAGTTGGTGCACGGCGTGCTTTGAAAATGACACTCGGTCCTTCGTCCCGTGGCTTGGGAGAAGGAAAGTTGGTCTTTGGTGCAAAAGCTGAGAGTTAGCCTAAGTCATAGGCGTCGCCCGCACAAATGCTTGCTAAAGCATGCACGATCCTGTCCCGCAAGGCTTGGCATAGCCTTTGCTCGTCCCTTGGGTTAAGTTGTAGGCTTGAGTGAGTTAGGCATAGTTATGCCGGTCGACCTAAGTTATTCTACGTGCTGTCCCGCTCATTCTGCGGTTGTCAAGATAAATAGTCCCACGATCCCAAGGCCCGTCATATGAAGTATGACTTGGGCGACAGCGTTGCGTCGAACACGAGTCGGTTTAGAGGCACGAGCCACGGTTGGTTCAGTGGAAAGTTAGCCACGGTCGGTTGATACTTAAGGAAATACGTATGTTCAAGTTAAGTTGGAAAGCTATGCAGTAGCCGTTCCCTGAGTTCAAAGAATGTTAAGTCTAAGCGATGGTTATTCGCCGAGAGAAAATATGTCGGGACTGTGGTTCAGTCGCCGAGGCAACCTTGGTTTGGGCTCTGCGAATGAAGTGTGAAAAGTGGAAAGAGTAAAGCAAAGGAACTGTGATAACAATGAGACCATGCATTACGTTAAGTCTAGAAGTTAGCGTAGGCGCGTGGTCATGGACAACTTGTCGACAAGGGCGATGGTTCTTCGGATCGAAAACCTTGGGCCAGGGACCGATCCGGCCTAGGAAGAACAAAATTATAGCCGAGCTGGGTATGAAGCAACCGGTATGTCGGGGACTTGCATCGAGGATCGCAACCGGCGGTGCAAGGGTCCCGAGTACCAGGCTATGTCCACTATGGCTAGTCAATGCCAGTGACCTTTCATATAGATGTGTCGGCACGGACGGCAATCCGCGTGCGTGCCTTTGGATTGAGTTGAGTTAAAAATTGTATGAAGTTAGTGAACACAATGTCTGGGCCTAAGATTTGGCTACAGCGAGAAGGCGACGTGCTTCGGCACTAGATGTGGCATCGAGTGATAAGTTGATGGCATAGAGTTGCATGAGTTAGGCTTGAGTTATTGCGAGTTAAGTCAAAAAGGGCCGTAGGGCAAGTTGTGTGAAGTTACTTGAGTTATTGGGCACGACCTCGAAATATGAGGCACGGCCGCGTTGTCACAACACAAGTATAGGCAAGACTAAGCGAGGAGGCATTGCCTCAGAGTTATCGATGCACGAATCGAGTTCATGGCACGACCGAGTCGTTACGTCCCAGAGTTTGGCACAAAAGACAAGTCGGTGCGTCGACAATGCAAGCACGAGAAAGGTCTAAAGGCAAGGAAATGGAGTCCTTCGTGTAGTTACGTCTCTGATTATGGCCGTAAGGCAAACACGACTTGATAGGTTAACGTTGTTGGCACAAGGAGTGGTCTAGGCACAAGTATGAGTTAACGTTGACATTGCTAGCACGGGATGGTTCCGATACACAAGTTGCGCTAAGGCGCCGGTCCTAAAATTGATCCTAAGGCAAGAATAGAAAGACAATCGTAAAAGGGTTTATGTTGCACAAAGTAAATGAAACGTGTAGGTTTTGTATGGGTGGACGAGAAGCTCACTCCACCAGTACAGTGGTACTGACACCCACACAGTGTTTCATGTGCAGGCACAGGTAGAAGCTCGTGGCGCGGAGCTCGCTTGGATGCGTCGAGGCACGAAGTTCCTTGGCAATTCGAAGCTTGCGGCCGCGGTGATTGAAGACTTATACAGGACATAATGTATGGACATCGCCTTCCGAAGCTTCCGCTGGATTCAAGTATTGTATCGAGAGATGAGAGAGAGCAGAGTGACCTGTAAATGAGAGAAAAGTGAGCACGAGAGACATTGTAATTTGGCCTTGCGCCCACAGATGTAATCTTGTATTCAATATCAATAAAAGAGATTCTTTTGAATGACTTGTGTTCATGTGTTCTTCTTTAATTCCGCTGCTATAAATCAATGTCTCTGTACGGGACTTCTGTGCGACGACCCCGTCGCCGCCGCTGTAATCGGCCGTTATGGAACCCGCCTTGCACGAGCGCAATCTAGGCTCGTGCGGCATCACGCCTTAGCGAGGACGATCGCTCCTACGGGAGCGGGGCGTGACATAGTGGTATCAGAGCACGGCTTTACGTCCTTGGACCGTCGATTGAATTCTTTAACTTCGATGTTTCCGCAAAACTCTGTTGCTTCCGCAAGTTGTTATCGTTGGTGCGCTCTCTCTCAAATGTTCCTCGGCATGTCCATACAATAAGTCTAAATATTTTCGAAAGCTCGTACATTCAATCTAACGCATCGGTAGGCCGTTGCCAAATGCGTCGATAGGGCCTTTGTGCCGAACGTTGCAAACTTGACTCGATAGAAAACATGTGCTAATGTTAGCAAGTCGCATGCATGCCTAATTAGTCCAACGTCGACCCTGGCAATTGAGCGTGCAAACTCGGGATATAGTCCGCACAGGATGGCTATGCACACGGCCTTTTGGCTAAGTGGTGTTTCGCGTCGCGCACCTCGACATTTTGGTGCAAACGAGTCGCGAGCGATAACTAGTATCGTTCGGTCGGGAACGGAGATGCACTTGGAGTGTCTATCAATAGGAACGCTATCGGACTAATGCTTAGGCGTACACGGGAGATTGATTTGGATTTCGAGGAAATAGTGCGAACGACTTAGTGCGTCGATGCGACGCGAGCGACTACTCTAGCGATTCGTCGAACGAATCTGATGGATGTCTTGGCGCATGACGCGAATGTGATTGAGGACTAGATCGTATGGCTTAAATCCGAGTGGTGTATGTGATAGGTTCGGAGAAGAATAAGAATGAGTGTCGACGACTAGTCGAGTGGCTCGAATCTGAGTGGTGTATGGTTCGTCTTGGAAATTGTTCGAGCGAATATTGAGGATTACGATTATTGCGGCGAGGCGATGCGATCGCACAAAGCCTTAGAACGCGTCACATTTAGTCAGTCGTGACTTCGAATGTCCCGAACGAGCATCTTGTTCGGACAACTTGTGAATGAGCAACGCGAGTTAGAAAACGATTTGGAACGATGAATAAAAATGAATGGTCTTGATCGAGGAAACATAGAGGATCGCGCGTACGATTTTGGATTAATGCAACTGAAATGTGACTTGAGTTTTGAACGACGATCTTGAAACGAGCTTAAGGAATAGCGATCGAACTTGATCTTGAATATCGAGAAAATTGTGGAATATCCAACTCGGACAATAGCATTAGTCGCACGACTCAAAATTTGTTGCAAAGGAAGATCGTCAAGTTACGCATATCGTCGATGGTATTGAGGCGTATCAAAGATCGATATGCGATAACTCGGGGGCACTCTGACTCGGCGAATGACGGTCGTGCAAATGTCATTGTTCCGTTGGATGCTATACTTGGGATGTTAAAAATGTGTCGAGGAAAAGATAGACTGGCTCGAGGATTTTCTAAGTTGAACGAATGACGATCGAACTATCGAACTTGGCTTGGATGAAAACTGGAATATTTGGATTTGCTTCGTCGACAACCACAACGTTGACGTTCTTGTCTTATGCGAGCGCTACTCCAGCCTCGCACATGCGTCATGCCGATTAGGGCGATCACTCTGCGTGAGCGCTGGTATGGTGATTCATACAGCGGGAGTGGTCGAACTTGCACGGTACGACAATTTGTGCTTCGACTTGTGGTTTGACGCGAAGATAGACTCGAGATTGAATTGGTGTGCTTGTCGATTGAACTTGAGGATTGAGTAGGTCCAATCCGCGTATCGAAAATGAGTTAGTCTAAACTCAAACAAGAGTTACGTCCCGATGAGAATGATCATTCTGCGAGTGCGTTGCATGGTGATTCATGAACCATCGTGGATAATCGGACTCGCATGAGATTGGGGCACAACGTATTGTCGAGCTAGATGACCTCGTGATCGAATACATGAATTGGTTAGAATTGGTGATTTGAATGGATTCGAATACGCGCAACGAATGCGCTGAGGCGAATAGGTGATCGTGCTTGATGTTTAGAAATCTGAGTGATGCGAGCTTGGGTAGAAGACCCCGTATGATCGACTCTGGTTTGACCCTAGGATTGGGGTCAGTGTTGGCATTATTGTTGGGGAACTATGATTCCAATCCTGACATTGACTTAGCCTCGAAAAGAAATAGCCTAGCGGTTAGGCGAGACACCCTGTTGCAAGTGTTAGCAATCGAAAAGATTGATTTTGAGGATTGGCATGCATGAAAATCACGAATATAGGAAACCCTGCTCACGAGACTCGGCTGACATGCATATATTTCAGGGACGCCTGGGTATGTGCACGATGCGACTCGAGTGAGAATGACAAATTTTCTATCATGCGGCTTGGATGAATGCATGTATTTTGGGGACGCTTGGAATGCGTGCACGATCCAGCCAAGTGATACGACGAGTTCAAGCAAGGCTTGAAAGATGGGAGTGTGTCGAGATCTTGAAATCGTGTTAAAGGAAAGATTGATAGTCGTGCGAGCGTGGCTCGCAATCGAAGAAACGCGTAGGCGAAATGTGTACGATTAAGTCTTGGCCATAGAAATGGTAGAATAGCTTGTCTTCAGGAAAGTCTCGAGGACGAGACTTGTTCTGAGTGGTGTATGATGTAGTGCCCCGTCCCGCAAAGTCAATCGGAGGAATCGAAACGCCGACGGCGTTCGGACTTAGCCTTGCAACGGCTTGCTCGAAGACATCACTCAGGTGGGGTAGTTTCGGTGAACTCTCCTCATCTTTGCCTTCACATAATAAATCGTGTTTTCAACTTGCACAAGTTAGGCTTGATAATAAAAGCTACGCATCCACATAGCTAAGGGAATAATCCCGACGGTTTGAATCGAGTTAGAACATGGAAAACGTCCCACGGTCGGCTTAGAGTTGGTGCACGGCGTGCTTTGAAAATGACACTCGGTCCTTCGTCCCGTGGCTTGGGAGAAGGAAAGTTGGTCTTCGGTACAAAAGCTGAGAGTTAGCCTAAGTCATAGGCGTCGCCCGCACAAATGCTTGCTAAAGCATGCACGATCCTGTCCCGCAAGGCTTGGCATAGCCTTTGCTCGTCCCTTGGGTTAAGTTGTAGGCTTGAGTGAGTTAGGCATAGTTATGCCGGTCGACCTAAGTTATTCTACGTGCTGTCCCGCTCATTCTGCGGTTGTCAAGATAAATAGTCCCACGATCCCAAGGCCCGTCATATGAAGTATGACTTGGGCGACAGCGTTGCGTCGAACACGAGTCGGTTTAGAGGCACGAGCCACGGTTGGTTCAGTGGAAAGTTAGCCACGGTCGGTTGATACTTAAGGAAATACGTATGTTCAAGTTAAGTTGGAAAGCTATGCAGTAGCCGTTTCCTGAGTTCAAAGAATGTTAAGTCTAAGCGATGGTTATTCGCCGAGAGAAAATATGTCGGGACTGTGGTTCAGTCGCCGAGGTAACCCTGGTTTGGGCTCTGCGAATGAAGTGTGAAAAGTGGAAAGAGTAAAGCAAAGGAACTGTGATAACAATGAGACCATGCATTACGTTAAGTCTAGAAGTTAGCGTAGGCGCGTGGTCATGGACAACTTGTCGACAAGGGCGATGGTTCTTCGGATCGGAAACCTTGGGCCAGGGACCGATCCGGCCTAGGAAGAACAAAATTATAGCCGAGCTGGGTATGAAGCAACCGGTATGTCGGGGACTTGCATCGAGGATCGCAACCGGCGGTGCAAGGGTCCCGAGTACCAGGCTATGTCCACTATGGCTAGTCAATACCAGTGACCTTTCATATAGATGTGTCGGCACGGGCGGCAATCCGCGTGCGTGCCTTTGGATTGAGTTGAGTTAAAAATTGTATGAAGTTAGTGAACACAATGTCTGGGACTAAGATTTGGCTACAGCGAGAAGGCGACGTGCTTCGGCACTAGATGTGGCATCGAGTGATAAGTTGATGGCATAGAGTTGCATGAGTTAGGCTTGAGCTATTGCGAGTTAAGTCAAAAAGGGCCGTAGGGCAAGTTGTGTGAAGTTACTTGAGTTATTGGGCACGACCTCGAAATATGAGGCACGGCCGCGTTGTCACAACACAAGTATAGGCAAGACTAAGCGAGGAGGCGTTGCCTCAGAGTTATCGATGCACGAATCGAGTTCATGGCACGACCGAGTCGTTACGTCCCAGAGTTTGGCACAAAAGACAAGTCGGTGCGTCGACAATGCAAGCACGAGAAAGGTCTAGAGGCAAAGAAATGGAGTCCTTCGTGTAGTTACGTCTCTGATTATGGCCGTAAGGCAAACACGACTTGATAGGTTAACGTTGTTGGCACAAGGAGTGGTCTAGGCACAAGTATGAGTTAACGTTGACATTGCTAGCACGGGATGGTTCCGATACACAAGTTGCGCTAAGGCGCCGGTCCTAAAATTGATCCTAAGGCAAGAATAGAAAGACAATCGTAAAAGGGTTTATGTTGCACAAAGTAAATGAAACGTGTAGGTTTTGTATGGGTGGGCGAGAAGCTCACTCCACCAGTACAGTGGTACTGACACCCACACAGTGTTTCATGTGCAGGCACAGGTAGAAGCTCGTGGCGCGGAGCTCGCTTGGATGCGTCGAGGCACGAAGTTCCTTGGCAATTCGAAGCTTGCGGCCGCGGTGATTGAAGACTTATACAGGACATAATGTATGGACATCGCCTTCCGAAGCTTCCGCTGGATTCAAGTATTGTATCGAGAGATGAGAGAGAGCAGAGTGACCTGTAAATGAGAGAAAAGTGAGCACGAGAGACATTGTAATTTGGCCTTGCGCCCACAGATGTAATCTTGTATTCAATATCAATAAAAGAGATTCTTTTGAATGACTTGTGTTCATGTGTTCTTCTTTAATTCCGCTGCTATAAATCAATGTCTCTGCACGGGACTTCTGTGCGACGACCCCGTCGCCGCCGCTGTAATCGGCCGTTATGGAACCCGCCTTGCACGAGCGCAATCTAGGCTCGTGCGGCATCACGCATTAGCGAGGACGATCGCTCCTACGGGAGCGGGGCGTGACACTCGTGTCGTATCGGACACGCAATCGCGTGAGCACGCGATTTGTACTGCACTGCACGAGCGTGCAAGTGCTGTCCGATACGAGCTTCATGTCCTATGTGGACACGTTGTGATGGTGTTGCAGGGACACGAGGGTGTAGCCCTACTATAGGCGAACCCACGTGCACGAGCACGAGGCACGTGTCTCCTTGTGTCGAGAGCACGAGGGCTCGACACGGCTGTACGAGGCCCATGTTGTACTGTTTCCTGACACAGTTACTTCGTTAGTTTTGACACGATTGTGTCTACTTCGTGGACACGTATAGTCTTGTGGGGACACGTGCACATATGTTTGATATTCACTAACCATTTAATTGGTGTTTTAACATGTTTTTGATTTCGAAATTCATTTTTCCTGTGTTTGACTGATACACAATTCTTGAGAGGGAAATTCTAATTTTTTTAATTCATGTTCTTAACTGATTGATGATTTAATTGCCATGTTTAAATTCCTACATGTGTATTAGACTATTGTGATATAGATTGTTGGCTAGTGTTAGGTTTTAGATTTTGAATTTAGTTTTGGGATGAATGAATGGTTTGGGACTGTTCTCATTATCCAGATTCCAGAGAACACTGTAATTATGCACTATTATTGCACTGGTTCACTTAGGCACCCTACAGTTTCACTAGGACACACAAATTTTCTGCCACACACATTTCCCTAATCAATTCACTGATTAGCCAAACCTATTCCCTGTTTCCAATTCACTTTGACACTCCATTTAGCTATGGCAAGGTGACACCTGATGCACATCATTGATTTCACATACACACATTCGACACACACACACATGTTCCTCTACATACCACTCACCATTGTCACTTGGCACACACACAACCACGTGCCACACATGACACATTCCTGCACATTGGGTCTGTACACTGTTTAACTGAAATTGGATTGGGTATTTGGTTTGTTATATAAATATAATTGTATTAGTTTAACATATATGATTGATGTTACATTAAAATTGAAATATGGTTTACTGTCATGACTGAGATGTGGGTTGAGTTCAAATTAATCTGAGAATTGAGTTGAATGTAGGAAAACCTGAGATTGCCTAACCTGAACTAGAAAAACTGGGACTGTAATCAATGTTCACTCTCACACACTGTTAACTGACCTATAGCCTTGCATCCCTGCAGTACATTGCAGCCCATACTTCCATCACTGCCTTTCAGTTCATGTGAAGGAGACATGTGAGGTTGTGCCTTTAGAGTTCAGTCCTCACATCACCTTCACATTCGAGTTCCCTTCTTATTGTTCAATCCTTACTCCAGATAGTCATTGTTTTTCCCTGTTACTGAATGTTGCATTAGAGAGGGAATGTCCCTCTGAATATTAGGGGCTGAACTGGGTTCAGTCCAGGTTCTGTGAGGAAGGGAATTGCCATGCAGTTGGCAGCTTTGGCTTGGCCTGGCTTTACATTGCATTGCAGAGCAGCAACAGGCATGTTTGCAGCTGCCTGGGCATACAGAGCAGTGGTTTAGCTTGGGCCATTTGGCCATGCTCTGATGTGGGTATCTGAACACATTTGTTCAGACCACTATTCTTTGTCCAGGCTGGTAGGAGTCTTGAACTCGAGTTAGGATTGCTTGGTGATATGTTGTTCAGTCTTAGGAAGTTGTTACCTACAACATTGGTCCAATATTGATCTGCCCACTGTTTTGATTATCCTGCATATAGATGGCCAATTCAGTGTTTAACCTGTGAGGGATACCTGAACTTGAGCCATAGCTAATTAATAGGATGGTCCTATCCTAGGGTTTTAATTTCCTGTAATTCATTTGTGAAGCTCCCAATCACTGCATATCAACATTCTACCTTGCATGATCAATGCTCAGTTCTCTACTTGGAATGACTCATGTTACCTCATTGTTTAAGTTAACTTATATGATGTTCAGCCTAACTTACATTATTCATTAGACTTACTTGTGTAAAACTATAGAACAGGTATTAGGTTTCAATTCCTTGACCATTCTTCTTCCCACCATTTACATGTTCTGTCTCTTAGGGTTTGGTTTAGTTCCCATTTGATTGGTCAGCTAAATCATGCATTATGTATGTAGACATACCTTCTATATAAATGTGATATTGTAGGAATGTACATATGATATATGAATTGGTTTGATATGGTTTTGTTAAGCCATGAGTGGTTGTATAGGTATTGGTATAGGTTTAGTCTTATGGTATGGTTATATAGTGTCATTTCTCTATAGGCTTTGGTATAGGAATGTGGTTAGACTGGAATGACTTGTTAAACAGAGTTGACCTTGACCTTTGACCATAGATAGTTGACTTGACCCTTAGTTGACTTGGTTGACCCAGAGTTGACCTAGTTAGACCTAGACAGTTGACCAGGTTTGACTTAGAGTTGACTTTGATCTAGATTGGCCTAGAAATCATGTAGATTGCATCATAAACTCCATTTATCTTATTTAAACACATTATAACATGTACTGCTCTATTTAGGACATTGTGACTCCGGTGCAGACATCTGACATTATACTACTCTTTTCAGAGTATCAGGCGAGTACATTCTCTGATAGTTCTCTCATTTACTTGTCAATTACTGTACTTCAGTTCTAGTTAGTTGTATGCGATTCTCTGTTACAACACGTATGGATATTCTGGATTCATGTATACGATACACATTTATTTTTCTGGCCTCTATTACTGGTATCATCATTCTGGCTTCTATTACTGGAATCACCTACTGTAATCATTTACTGAAATTATTTACTGGTATCATTATATTTTGGCTGGACTCACCTTGAATCATTGTGTCAGATTTCTGGATTCACTTGCTGGAAGGGAAAATACTTGAGTAAGACACGTAGACATACCCCAATCTGGAATCTCCCAACTGGAATCTACTGGAATGATAGCCATCTCACACCCGACCAGGTGTGTGATGTACCGTATTACCTACATCCGTTTACATGTCGATCTCGGTATTTTAAAACACACTGTTAGAGTATAGGCTGGACTCACCCTGGAATTGTTGATCACTATAACTGGAATCGTCCCTTACTGGATTCATCTTGTATTAGATTCATCTTGTACTGGACTTATATTGGAGTTACACTTGTCTACATTGCTGCCTGGACTTTATATCATATTACTCTGGTTCAGCTAGTTCTATTTTTACAGTCTTCATTGCTATGATTCTTCTCTTGTTTAGTTATTTACTTTTCTTGTACTTTATCTGTCTTCTTACCATCACCTGAATATAAACTGCCATTTTCATCAATACAACTGTCTATAACTGCTGTATAGTTCTCTATCATTTACTTGGATTTTCTAGATGAGATTGTACTCGTTCCTGTCCTGACTGGACCTGTTAAAAATTTTACAGATGATTGCCCTGAGGACACTTGCCTACATATTATGGACCCGGAGACAGGATGGCTACCTTTGGCCCCGAAACTCAGGAGTGATCGGGAGTTTAGCTAGTCTGTCTTGTTTTAGTTTTCCAGTTTAGAACTGGAGTTGTATATAGAGATTTGAGACTTGAGATGTATTTGAGATCGTTTGAGTTTGTTGTTATTTTATTAGTAGTTTTGTTGTCTTCAATTTCTTAGTTACATTTCGGTGTTATCTTATCGTGCTTAGACTGTGATTGAGTTATACCATATCTTATACTTGTCCTTCCTTCGGAGTTGATCTTGATGAGTACACTATATACTGCATGAGTTGATGGTTAGTTAGAGACTTAGAACAGCGTTCTACCGTCGACACTGCGGCGTAGGCTGGGCGCTGTTACGTACTCGTACCCTCACAGTGGATGCGGGTCGTGACACATTTTTAGTGGTGGCCCATGCAGGTCGAGAGTCGCATTAGTGCGATATCGTAGTAGTACGACGACTTAGTTGTACTGCTGCGAGCCTGCGATAGGATTGAGGGATAGGCTTGACGGAGAGGTACTCAATCACAGTTAGGACTACTTGAGAAAATTTCTGGGATGACCCTTGAGAATCTCATTATGAACTTCGATTTGAAAATCCTTTTCCTCTTGTTTTGATTCACCCTCACTCCTTGATGTTTAAAGGATCTTAGACTATTAACTTTCTTCATCGTTATCCTTACTTATATTTTGTCTATCTTATGTTGCTAATTTAGCACCAGTTTTGCAAGCTTATCTTATTCGAGCTTGATCATGACATATTTTATTGGGGGCTGGCACCCACTAACATATTGTCTAATCAGAACCGGTGCATGATGGTCTGATCAACCTATTGTACTTTGGTTCGCTTCTCATATATTATTCTATATGGAGGGAGACATAGTTTAATTTGCCCTAAAGTCTCATCTACGACAGCTTTGGCAATTCTCTTTTGAATTATTTCCATCGCCTATGAACCACGTATTGTACTTAATAACATCGCCTTTGAACTCATTATTGTTTGCCTTTTACATATTTCAGATAGAAAAGGCACTGTACTTGATAGATCAACCCAAGGTATCATGTTTAGTTTCCCTATCCAAAGGAAGAAATTGACTTATTTCTATATCCTTGCATCATCCCTTAAATTCTAATTTCTTGATCATGACCAGTCGACCGGGGCATCCTCCTTATCATCCAGTGTTTGGGATCTTATTCAACTGAATTAATTCAATTGTGACATGGATATCAAATCTTGGATACTCGTGCTCAGACTTCAATGGCCTCGTTCTCCATCTTGCCCAAACTTCGTTATATCCTGAAATTGATCAACTTAGATCGTGCCAGGACTAAATCCTCTTTTATATATTATATTATTAGATTTCAATGCTATTGACACTCGTGTCTTAAACTTTCGATTTGATCATCTTTGGAATGGTAATCCTTCATAATTAATTCCTAGTTGTCTTACCAGTTTCATATAGGATGGTAAACTGTCCCTTTGTACCTCCTTTTGAGGGAGCTAGGCCACCTGTAGCTCAGCACCAGAGGGGTGGAGCTTTGCGATGGCGGTCGAGGAGACCGACGCTGTAGGTGATGGGTTAGCAGGTTTGTCCTTCTCATTCTTCCTCCCCACTTTTTTGTGTGATTCCCCTTAGTATCTGCCAGGATATTGCTTGTGATTGCTAGATAGTGTAGCTACCCTGCTCGAGACTGTGGAATCACGACCAGTAGGATTGTATTGCTTCGACTTTGATTGATTGGGGGTTTGACCTAGGAAATGTACGATCATCTTAATTTCGTGGACGAAATTTTTATAAGGTGGGTAGGATTGTAACAACCAATTTTCCAGATGAGGATATTTTTGAAAATTTGTAATTATAATTATTATTTATTGATATTTATTTTATATTATGATTTTTGGTGATTTTTAATTATTTTTTAAACTATTTAAAAACTGTTTTAAGTCGTGACTTGTGATTTTGGTGTACAGCTAGTGAAACCCTAGAGACTGCATGACCTAGAGCCTAACCATGTCATTAGGAAGATTTAATTATCATTTTTAGCCTAGGGGTATTTGGTCAATTTGACTTATTTGAATTATTTGGTAATTTGTTGAATTGGTGAATTCTAGGTTGACTTGACTTGTTGAGACCTAGTGAACTAGCCTAGAAGTTAACCCTAGCCATGGTGACCCTAGTCTAACTTAGGTTAACCTACTTTTAGTCATTAGAAACTAATTTTAGAATGAGGAGATTTGGTTTAGTGAATTTAAGTCATGGTTTATGGTTTCATGAAATGACTTATGGCTTAATGATTTATTTGATCATGACTTGGCCCATGCATGGCCCATAACTAGAAGCCCTAACCCTAACCAAACCCTAAATGACCATCCATAGGGATCCACACCCTATATAAACACTTATTCTCTAGAGCTTGCCTCTTTCTTTATTCATTGCAATATTGGAAAAAGAAAGGTATTTGTCCCTCTTCCAAAAATCCCCATAAATCCATTTTAATTCCTTTTTAATCTTAGTTTCTTGCATTAGAACCTAATTTCCTCCTATTTTCTGAATGTGGAATTTAATCCCAGCTTTGGGCCAATTTGGAGCTTTTGGCATCAAGAGGAGGAATCCCCCATTTGAAGCTTTTTCAAGCTTTTTGCACATATAGGTAAACCCTCTAAATTGATTTAAATTTCAGTTTTTTTTTGCATGTAGGGCTAGATCTAGGAGTCCCCTAGGTGTCCCTGAAATTTGGGTGGAATTCGTGTCCGTTTGGTGTCCGTATCGGACACGTGTCATAGTGTCTCCTAGATGTTCGATAAAATGATTGTTAGAAATAAATGTTGCTAATTTCAAATTGTGTTTGAACAAATTTGTAGGTCTATAGGTGCTAATTAACTTTAGTGAAGACTGAGCTAGGGATCGTGTCGTTTTTGTGTCCAAAACGGACACGTACTCGCTGCACGATACCCCGTTTGCATGCCCTGCTACCCCGTGTCCAGTTCTCACTGGACACGACACGAGACACGACCATTTTTGGTCAGCACCAAGGGGCAATGTCTGTGATGCCACCCACAAAGTTTCAGAGGGACTCGTGTCGTATCGGACACGCAATCGCGTGAGCACGCGATTTGCACTGCACTGTACGAACGTGCAAGTGCTGTCCGATACGAGCTTCGTGTCCTACGTGGACACGTTGTGATGGTGTTGCAGGGACACGAGGGTGTAGCCCTACTATAGGCGAACCCACGTGCACGAGCACGAGGCACGTGTCTCCTTGTGTCGAGAGCACGAGGGCTCGACACGGCTGCACGAGGCCCATGTTGCACTATTTCCTGACACAGTTACTTCGTTAGTTTTGACACGATTGTGTCCACTTCGTGGACACGTATAGGCTTGTGGGGACACGTGCACATATGTTTGATATTTACCAACCATTTAATTGGTGTTTTAACATGTTTTTGATTTCAAAATTCATTTTTCCTGTGTTTGACTGATACACAATTCTTGAGAGGGAAATTCTAATTTTTTTAATTCATGTTCTTAACTGATTGATGATTTAATTGCCATGTTTAAATTCCTACATGTGTATTAGACTATTGTGATGTAGATTGTTGGCTAGTGTTAGGTTTTAGATTTCGAATTTAGTTTTGGGATGAATGAATGGTTTGGGACTGTTCTCATTATCCAGATTCCAGAGAACACTGTAATTATGCACTGTTTTTGCACTGGTTCACTTAGGCACCCTACAGTTTCACTGGGACACACAAATTTCCTGCCACACACATTTCCCTAATCAATTTACTGATTAGCCAAACCTATTCCCTGTTTCCAATTCACTTTGACACTCCATTTAGCTATGGCAAGGTGACATATGATGCACATCATTGATTTCACATACACACACTCGACACACACACACATGTTCCTCTACATACCACTCACCATTGTCACTTGGCAAACACACAAGCACGTGCCACACATGACACATTCCTGCACATTGGGTCTGTACACTGTTTAACTGAAATTGGATTGGGGATTTGGTTTGTTATATAAATATAATTGTATTAGTTTAACATATATGATTGATGTTACATTAAAACTGAAATATGGTTTACTGTCATGATTGAGATGTGGGTTGAGTTCAAATTAATCTGAGAATTGAGTTGAATGTAGGAAAACCTGAGATTGCCTAACCTGAACTAGAAAAACTGGGACTGTAATCAATGTTCACTCTCACACACTGTTAACTGACCTATAGCCTTGCATCCCTGCAGTAAATTGCAGCCCATACTTCCATCACTGCCTTTCAGTTCATGTGAAGAAGAAATGTGAGGTTGTGCCTTTAGAGTTCAGTCCTCACATCACCTTCACATTCGAGTTCCCTTCTTATTGTTCAATCCTTACTCCAGATAGTCACTGTTTTTTCCCTGTTACTGAGTGTTGCATTAGAGAGGGAATGTCCCTCTGAATATTAGGGGCTGAACTGGGTTCAGCCCAGGTTCTGCGAGGAAGGGAATTGCCATGCAGTTGGCAGCTTTGGCTTGGCCTGGCTTTGTATTGCATTGCAGAGCAGCAACAGGCATGTTTGCAGCTGCCTGGGCATACAGAGCAGTGGTTTAGCTTGGGTCATTTGGCCATGCTCTGATGTGGGTATCTGAACACATTTGTTCTGACCACTATTCCTTGTCCAGGCTGGTAGGAGTCTTGAACTCGAGTTAGGATTGCTTGGTGATATGTTGTTCAGTCTTAGGAAGTTGTTACCTACAACATTGGTCCAATATTGATCTGCCCACTGTTTTGATTATCCTGCATATAGATGGCCAATTCAGTGTTTAAACCTGTGAGGGATACCTGAACTTGAGCCATAGCTAATTAATAGGATGGTCCTATCCTAGGGTTTTAATTTCCTGTAATTCATTTGTGAAGCTCCCAATCACTGCATATCAACATTCTACCTTGCATGATCAATGCTCAGTTCTCCACTTGGAATGACTCATGTTACCTCATTGTTTAAGTTAACTTATATGATGTTCAGCCTAACTTACATTATTCATTAGACTTACTTGTGTAAAACTATAGAACAGGTATTAGGTTTCAATTCCTTGACTATTCCTCTTCCCACCATTTGCATGTTCTGTCTCTTTGGGTTTGGTTTAGTTCCCATTTGATTGGTCAGCTAAATCATGCATTATGTATGTAGACATACCTTCTATATAATGTGATATTGTAGGAATGTACATATGATATATGAATTGGTTTGATATGGTTTTGTTAAGCCATGAGTGGTTGTATAGGTATTGGTATAGGTTTAGTCTTATGGTATGGTTATATAGTGTCATTTCTCTATAGGCTTTGGTATAGGAATGTGGTTAGACTGGAATGACTTGTTAGACAGAGTTGACCTTGACCTTTGACCATAGATAGTTGACTTGACCCTTAGTTGACTTGGTTGACCCAGAGTTGACCTAGTTTGACCTAGACAGTTGACCAGGTTTGACTTAGAGTTGACTTTGACCTAGATTGGCCTAGAAATTATGTAGATTGCATCATAAACTCCATTTATCTTATTTAAACACATTATAACCTGTACTGCTCTATTTAGGACATTGTGACTCCGGTGCAGACATCTGACATTATACTACTCTTTTCAGAGTATCAGGCGAGTACATTCTCTGATAGTTCTCTCATTTACTTGTCAATTACTGTACTTCAGTTCTAGTTAGTTGTATGCGATTCTCTGTTACAACACGTATGGATATTCTGGATTAATGTATACGACACACTTTTTTTTCTGTCTCTATTACTGGTATCATTATTCTGGCTTCTATTACTGGAATACCTACTGGAATCATTTACTGGAATCATTTACTGGTATCATTATATTTTGGCTGGACTCACCTTGAATCATTGTGTCGGATTTCTGGATTCACTTGCTGGGAGGGGAAATACTTAAGTAAGACATGTAGACATACCCCAATCTGGAATCTCCCAACTGGAATCTACTGGAATGATAGCCATCTCACACCGACCAGGTGTGTGATGTGCCGTATTACCTACAGCCGTTTACATGTCGATCTCGGTTTTTAAAACACACTGTTAGAGTATAGGCTGGACTCACCCTGGAATCGTTGATCACTATAACTGGAATCGTCCCTTACTGGATTCATCTTATATTAGATTCATCTTGTACTGGACTTACATTGGAGTTACACTTGTCTACATTGCTGCCTGGACTTTATATCATTACTCTGGTTCAGCTAGTTCTATTTTTACAGTCTTCATTGCTATGATTCTTCTCTTGTTTAGTTATTTACTTTCCTTGCACTTTATCTGTCTTCTTACCATCACCTGAATATAAACTGCCATTTTCATCAATACAACTGTCTATAACTGCTGTATAGTTCTCTGTCATTTACTTGGGTTTTCTAGATGAGATTGTACTCGTTCCTGTCCTGACTGGACATGTTGAAAATTTTACAGATGATTGCCCTGAGGACACTGCCTACATATTATGGACCCGGAGACAGGATGGCTACCTTTGGCCCCGACACTCAGGAGTGATCGGGAGTTTAGCTAGTCTGTCTTATTTTAGTTTTCCAGTTTAGAACTGGAGTTATATATAGAGATTTGAGACTTGAGATGTATTTGAGATCGTTTGAGTTTGTTGTTATTTTATTAGTAGTTTTGTTGTCTTCAATTTCTTAGTTACATTTCGGTGTTATCTTATCGTGCTTAGACTGTGATTGATTACACATATCTTATACTTGTCCTCCGTTCGGAGTTGATCTTGATGAGTACACTATATACTGTATGAGTTGATGGTTAGTTAGAGACTTAGAACACGTTCTACCGCCGACACTGCGGCGTAGGCTGGGCGCTGTTACGTACTCGTACCCTCACAGTGGGTGCGGGTCGTGACAACCTCTCACTTTTGGAAGAGTTTGCATGACAGTTTGGGAACACAACTGAAGTTCAGCATCGCCTACCATCTCCAGACTGACGGGCAATCAGAGAGAACAATCCAGACGCTAGAAGACATGCTGAGATCCTGCGTCTTGGAATTTGGAGGGTCTTGGGAAGACCATTTGCACTTGGTAGAGTTCTCCTACAACACAGCTACCAAGCTAGCATCGGTATGACACCATTCGAGGCACTCTATGGACGTCGTTGTCGTACTTCACTTGTTTGGGACGACGTCGGAGAACGAGTATTGCTTGGACCTGAGATGGTGACCGATGCAGCAGAGAAGGTGAGAATGATCAGAGACAAGCTCAGGTTTGCCCAAGACAGACAGAAGCATTGGGCCGATAGCAGCCGACGGCCTTTGGAGTTTGAAGAAGGCGACAGTGTGTTTGTGAAGATCTCTCCTACCAGAGGAACTATCCGTTTTGGCAGAGCAGAAAAGCTAAGCCCCAGGTATATTGGTCCTTTTGAAGTACTCAGCAGGATTGGAGAAGTGGCTTATCGGGTGGCTCTACCCCCAATCTCGAAGGCGTCCACAACGTCTTCCACATTTCGCAGCTGAGACGCTACATTCCGGATCCGAGTCACATTTTGGATAATTCAGAGCTGAAGATTGGACTCAACCTTTCAGTGCCAGAAAAACCAGTAGCAAGCGTAGTCAGAGGTGAGAAGAAGATCAGAAAATTTGAGCCATCACATAACTCCTATTTCTTATCTTTTCGTTCTAAACTTGACTGATGCTGCTAAGTTAGCCTAGTTTTGCAAGCTATTTCTTTATCAAGCTTGATCATGATATATTGTCTAATCAGGACCGGTGCATGATGGTCTGATCAACCTCGTGTACTTTGGTTCGCTTTTGTATTTTTCTGCATGGATGATATCATAAATGAAACTTGTCCCTAAACCGTCTCATCCACGACTGCCTTGGAAATTCTTATTGTTGGACCCGAGTTACGGGCATAGTACCCGTACCTGTTTGATTTGAGTTTACTCCTAACCCTGCCTTTAATTTCGAGGACAAAATTTTCTAAGGAGGGAAGATTGTGAAACCCAGTTTCTGTAATGTAATTTATTATTATTTTATAATATAATATATTATTAGTAGTATTATTTATGAGTTTTAAAAATTAATTTCAAAATTAATAACGGCTTTGATTGCTGACCTGACCCGAGCTCGGACCAGATTCCCGACACCCCGGACCCGATCCTAACCCTCTCTTTTGGATTCTGAATCTGACTTTTATATATATATATTATATATATATATATATATATATATATATATATATATATTATTTTTTTTCTCTTTGGAGCTGGTCCAAGTTGGACCAGATCCCCTCAACTCCCCCTTCCCACGTTCTTCCCCTCTTCTCCTTACTTCACACCCCTCCTTTTACTCTCAGCACAACTCCTCACTTCACCCCACACTCCCACTTCTTATAACTTCCCACTCCAAACTCCTCACCTAACCCAACACTCCTTCCCCTATCACAAGAACATCTTCTAAACAAATCTCCCACTTCACTCTTCCCCTCTCCCACACAAACCCTCGCCCTGACCCCCTGCCGAGCTCCGGCCATCTCCCGGCCGCCCGACACTCCGGTGCTCCACCGCAGCCTCCGAGCTCCAGACGGCCCAACCCCATCCGACGCCGATTCGCGCCTCCAGCGCCGGACCCCGACTCCCCGGCGCCCCTTCCGGCGCCCCGCTCCCTGCGCGCGTTTCCCCGGCCGCCCGTGCCCGGCCAACGTCTGTTTCGGCGCTCCCAGCCCCTGTCCAGCGCTGTCCACGGGATTCCAAGTTCGTTCTGTGGATTCGCGCGTCCCGAGTCCGAGACAACCCTTCGGATTCCGTCGTTTTGGGTAATTCCTGGTTAATCATAGTAGTTCGTCCCTCCGTGTCAATGATGAGTTTGGTCCACGAATCTCCTTCAAAATTCGGTTTTTGGGTTACGTTTATTTCCGGGATTTTCCGAGAGACCTTCGGGAAGGCCTCTGTTAGTTGTTTGTTTTTCCGAAACGTTCGAAAATAGATTTCTGGATAAATTGGTTTTCGGATCCTTCCGATTTGTGCTGTGATGTTTTAGGGTTGGTTTCGGATTCCCGAATTCGTTTCGGGTCGTTCCGAATTAATATTGGGAATGATTGTGGTTATTTATTATATATATATATTGGGATTCCTGGTTTGGGATTTGCAGAAAATATTGGCACACTTTTCCAGTTTTTGGGTTGACCAAAAATAGAGAAAATGTTGCCGGATTTTCTATAAAATTTAATTGTATTTTAAAATGATTTTAAAAGATTTCAGAAAATAAATATTTTGGATTTTGGGCGACGACCGTATTGGTCAATGGGCCCGGCTAAGTGCAAACGAAACCGGCTTCACTCGGACGTTGAGGCATTAGCCAATATGACGATTGGACCAATATCTGAGACTCATTAATACTTAATTTTTTTTATTATTTAATCTGTTCATAAAATCGTAGGAAGATTTTAGAACTAACAACTGTTTCGTCTTATTTCAATTTATGTAAAATAAATTGTAATGGGCATAAGCCCAGCTTTTCTATTTTTCTTTGTGGCCTGTAATTTTGTAATGTAGGTTTTCTGTCATTTTCTGGTTTTTGCGAGTTTTTAGCGTACGCGTAAATCAAAAATAAATATTATTTTGAATAAAATTAATGAAGTTTTCTCACATTAGAATTTACAAGCTTTAATATTTAACAACGATCATGTTTTTCTCATTAAGTAAGAAATATAGTTTTATACGTATAATTACGAAAACACAAAGTTTTAACCAAATAAATTGGTAACTACGAGTTTTCCAAAATAAAAGTTAAATTGATTTTTCCCTCGTTATTAATTACAACGCACCGATAATCGTGTTTTGTTTGTGATTGCATTAATAAACATTAAAATTGATTAGGACACAATTAGAGATTTCAACTAGCATAGTTAGCTTGGTAACCCTGGATTCCAAGTCAACTTCTCGAATGTAGGATTTCGAGGACGAGTCTAAATCCCATCTCGAAGTCTTCAACCCTTCAAGTCCAGCCCATTTTGAGGCAAGTACATTTTGTGTTAGTTTACAATTATTTAGTAATCGTTTTATTGCAAGTTTAAACCACGATGCAACACGAAACTCTCTCTGAGAGCACTGACTGTAACTACTGTAACTGTTCGGGGACTGGGGGAGTAGTGTAATATGAGTATGACCACATCCCAAAATAACTTAGAACTGTACTAGCTTACCCCTCATACACACGGGATAAGCCGTATTCACTGTAACAAACCCAAGCCGGTCATATTCATTGCCTATTCAAATCACACTGTTTTAACTGCTAGAGAACTGTTTATTTTCAAATTGTTTAAAAGTGCATGATTCTATTATTATTTCAATTGTCAAATTATCATGAATTGTACTTTGCTCCCTCCTTACTGGAGATAACATTTTTTAGGGGATATTGAGGATGCTGAGCTGTTATACAACAGCTATTACGACCCGGTTCTGTACCCCATGGTGCTGTCAGAGTCCCCTTTGGAGGACGCAGGACCTGAGGCCGACGAGCCGAACGTCTAGCTAGATTTTCTGTTTCTAGATTTGTTGTTTTAGAATTTTGTAATTTGATTTCAGCTTTTAATTCAGTTCTTTCACTTTCCAGTTGTATCTATTTAAGGTTTAATAAAGTTTTAAATTCCCGAATATTGAGTTGTGACAAATATAGATATTGTTGTGGTTACCTGCTAATGGAACAGCTTACTGCCGCCGTCTCAACAACGGTGCAGGCTGGGCATGATCCGGTTCGACCCAATTATTTGGGATCGGGTCGTGACAGATTGTGGTTAAAAAATTCACATACTTAAATAAATGATCAAAATTGATTAATTAAACAGTTTCTACCACGTTTTTATTTTGGTCAAATTTGATTAATTAAACAGGCCACCACGTTCCTCCTTTTCTTGTAGTTAGCCTTGAAGCTGGCTCCAGAAAGAAAATGCTATTGAGAGAGAGAGAAACCTGATGTTTGATATATGGGAGTGCCCGTCCGGTCTGGTCAACAACCTGGATTGGTTAGGGCGGGTCCGGACTGGGTCCATCATTTTAAACCATTAGCCCGGTCTTTGACCACGGGTCTACGTCGGTTAAATCCGGTAAATCCGGCCCGATTTGACCGCGGGTCTGGGCCGGCCCGGACCGGCCCAATCTAACATTTTGCACAAAAAAATCTATAAATAGCTCAAATTCATGAAAATTATACACAAATATTTTTTTTTTCTCTTACAAAATATACAAGCTTATCAATTTCAGAATATTGAAATAACAAGTTTCTTGATTTTGAAGTGCAACTTTCTGGAGGCCAAACTGCAGTGTTCTTGAGGCTTCTACTTCTACAAAATTCTTGGAGTTCAACATTTCTTTCCTCAAGTTGTCTCAAGTTGAAGTTCCAAGTAGTTTTAATTTTACAAGATATTTATTTTTATTTTGGATTTTTCTTTCTCCCTCTCTCTCTCTCTCTTGTTTGGTAGACAAATAATTTCTCCTCGCTTCTTTTTCTTAAAAAATAAATTTAAAAATATGGATGTTACGTTCTAACCATCCTTATGGAGGTGATTCGGAACAAAATTTTGTTTATTATGCTGATTTATTTAAAATATTCTTATTCATGATTATGTACCACACAAACACATCATGAAGTTAGGAGTACGTCTCTAATGTTGTAAATAGAGATAAATCAGTTATTGGCAATATTTTGAGAAAATATATGTCACTGATGATGAGGGTACACCGGTTTTATATCCAAAAATCAAAAATCAATAACTAAAGCTGCACAGTACAAAAAATGTAAGAAAACTTTTAAATGAAAAAAATGATGGCATAGACACTTTAAAAAGACACTATAATACTTGTTATCGTAAGGACACACTACAAGCTAGACAGACACATAGAAGCACCGGTCCTTCAGGATCTTCTGTTGGTAACTTTACTTATTCTGATGCTCGTAACAAAACTGAGTTAACCAAATATATTATTTGTGATAAACAATCTTTCACATTTGTCACCCCAGTTTTCGAATTAGGGGTATTTTTGTCATTTTTCAAGTTTTATAATTTTAGGAATTTTATTTGATTTTATGTGATTTTTTGGGATTTATTTGGGTTGGTTTGGATTTTATCCAATTCGGACTCAAATTGGAGACCCGGGTAGCCTGGACCCTAGCGGGACCCACATACTAGCTGGACTTGGCCCACATACCATCCTAATTAGGTTAGAAATTATAAACCCTATTTTCATGGTTTAATTAGCCATTTTAGAGCTTGATTAGTTGATTAAATTAGACCGAAACAAACCGAACCAAACCCGAACCACCCGAACCAAGTCTATTGGGTTTGGGGGCTTATTGGATCACCACCCAAACCCAATAAGACCCCCCACAAGGCCGGCCATATGTAGGAGCACCCCCCTCTCTCTTTCCTTCATCTCTAAGTAATCTCTCATTCTCTCCATCTCATTTTCTCTTTGAGTTCTTCCTCTTCCTCAAGAAAGCCACCATAGGTAAGCTCATATTTCCCCATTAATTCCTCTTTTTGCATTTTTCCTTCACAATAAATTTAGAGAAGAAGATTCTCTACATGTTGCCCATAGAATTTGTAGGGTTTTCCTAAAATCTAGGTTAGGGATTTTTTTGGGGGTTTTATTAATTAGAGTGGGTATATATATATATATATATATATATATATATATATATATATATATATATATATATATTATATGTGTGTGTGTGTGTGTATATTATATTATTGTGTTTGTGCAGAGGAATGAGAGTGGTGGTATTGGTGCGTAGAGAGTGGTGGTGTCATGAGAGTGGTGGTGGTGTATGAGTGAGAGAGTGTGTGTTTGTGTGTGTGTGAGTATGAATTAAATATATATAGATATGTGTATATGTATATATAAATATATGTTTGTGTATATATATGTATTTACACATGTGTAGGTATAAATTTATATGTATATATGTGAGTGTGGTTGTGTTATATATACAATTATAGATGGAGAGGTAGAGGATTAAAAATATAGATATAAATAGATGTTTGGATATATATATATATATATATATATATATATATATATTATATATTTTTATTCTACTTCCTCTACCTCTTCCACCCTCTCTCTCTCTCTCTCTTCTCTCTCTATATATATATATATATATATATATATATAGAGGGTGGAAGAGGTAGAGGAAGTAGAAGAAAATGAAGAAGAATAAGAAAAAGCAGCAAAAGCAGTAGGAGCAGCAGCCATAGCAGCTAGGAGCAGCTGCAGCAGTACCAGCAAACGCAGCAGCAGCAATAGCCCATTGCAGCAGTAGCAGTAGCAAGTTCCCCCCCATTTGCCACTTTTAAACCCCCTACATAACCCCATTATATATATTATATATATATATGTATATATATATATATATATGTATAGATAGATAATAGATAGTTAGAAGAAGAATTAGATAAGAAGAAGTGAGAAGAATATTAGAAAAGAAGAAGGATTAGAAGAATAGGAGGAATAAGAAGAAGAAGAGAATTAGAATTAGAAGGAAAGAAATAGAAGAAGTTAGAAATTAGAAGAGGAATAGGAAAGAGGAGTTAGAAGAAGAAGTTAGAGGAGAAGGAAATTAGAAGAAGAATTAAAAGAGAAATAGGAAGAAGAAGTTAGAAGAAGAAGAGAGGAAGAGTTAAGGAGGAGAATTTGAATGAGAGCTAAAAGGGAGTTTTTAGGAGAAATCGAGTTAGAGGGCGAATTTGAGCCCGGAGTATCGGATCACGATGAAACTTGACGTAGGCCTAGGATACGTGATTTAGATTTTGCGGGTAGGCTCCCGAGTTGAAATCGGGGTCGTAGGCGCCGGTATTGCGCCGTATCGGTGCGTATGAAATATTCAAGATTTTGACAACGGGCCGTAACATGGACCGAATGTCCACGTTACCTAGGTATTTTGGTAATATTATATGTATGGCTAGTATCATACTACCCTGGGGAGATCGGGTCAAAATATCAAGCGTAGGTAGGTTAACTAGCTAATCGCCGAAGTTGGATTTTTGCCCTTTTTAAGGGTAAAATAGGAATTTGGCCTATGGCCAAGAAATGAGTTTCGAAGTCCCAGATGGACTTGGATATAGGTTGTAGAGGTTGGTTATGGGTAGAAATAGCCGTCTAGACCTAGTCTTGACCCCGGTTGACTTTTAGGCCAAAAGTCAACTATGGGTCAACACTTTACCCAATTTAGTCCCAAATTCCATTAGACTTGTGCAGTTGACCGAAAGTCAACTGTTAGTCACCAGTGACCTAGAGTTGACCTAAGGTTGACCACAATTGACCACAGTTGACCACGGTTGACCAGAGTTGACCGGTTGACCAAAAAGTCAACTGTTGACTCAAATCAATCCCGATTGATTCTGTTTGACTTGCATTGACCAATTAGACCTAATATGACTTAGGTTGACCTCGTACAGTCTAGTTTGACGCGTCTTGACCTAGAATGACTTAATAGGATTCAAATTGATTTGATTTCATTTCCTAAGCTAGTATGATACGTTTGTTCTCTATAGGTCATCGAGACTGCATTTGCTCCGGTTTGACGTACCATATCATATTTCAGGCGAGTACATTCTCTAACACTTTTCCAATTTATAATGATTGTTATGATTCATGTAATTAGTGTGGATATGCTTGTTCTCGACACATTGGTTAACGGATTGGTATTCATGGATCCCGACATGAGATGTTATTCCTCGTTATCTTGGTATATCTTGTGCAAGCCCCCTTGTAGTTCTTGTGCAGTATATGGACACCGATTCTCGAGAAGACTTGCTCCCTTCTCGTAGAATCCCGTGTCATAACGTGTCTTGCTTGGATCCACTCTACCAGTCGGGGACGGGGAGTACTAGTGTAGATGTGTGGTCATTACCCACCTTGTTTATTCTTGTAGACCTTGAATGCTACCAATCTTACACTCCACGTGGGATTGGCTGATCATAACCTTGTGCAGACCCAATCCGGCCACATGTTGTAGCTATATTCACACACCTAGATATATGATTCTTGATTTCTTGTACATGCCATGATCATTTACTTGCCTTGTTCTAGCTCTAGATTTATAGCTTACCTTGCCATGATACTCACATGTATATTCCATGATTTTCTTGTGTACTCTCTATTTACAGTCTTATAGCTTTTGTCATATCTTGTGAACTTTTGTTAGTAGATTGTACTCGTTCCATCCTGACAGGATATGTTGAAAATATTACAGATGCAGACGAGGAAGACTATTCTACCTACTACGGTCCGGATGACGTAGTGGGCCTAGACCTGGAGATTTTGGTCCAGCAGGGCTTAGCTCCGCCTGGCGAGACCTTACCCCTTGCTTAGTTAGAGTAGGTCTTTTATACTGGACTTTGTCTCCAGCTACTTTGAGACTGTTGTTATTATGGACTGTATTAGAGATTGGACTGTATATATTCTTGTGTTGGACTTGACAGGTTATATATTATTATCGTCTAGTTGTCTTTTCATTTCAGTCTTTACTTTGTTATCTTAGAGTCGTGATCGAGTACTCGTATATATATATTCATTGCTTGTCCTCCGTTCGGAGTAGTTGACCATATTCTCGACAGATTTTGTTATAAATAAAAACTGTTTAGAGTAGAAAAATCTACAGCGTTCTACGCCGATTTTTCGGTGAGGGCTGGGCGTTGTCACGTCACGTGCCCTTTTAGCGGGTGCGGGTCGTGACACGTTTTAGTGGTGGCCCATGCAGGTCCTGAAGTCGCAATTAGTGCGATGTCGTAGTGGCGCTCGACTTAGAGTGCTATTACGAGCCGGTACGTATCTAGGATAGGCTATAGGCTAAGAGTACTCAATCACAGTAGAATCTTTTCTTGCTTATCTTGCTTACCGTCT
Organism: Iris pallida; assembly: GCA_029216955.1. Classification (NCBI taxonomy): domain Eukaryota; kingdom Viridiplantae; phylum Streptophyta; class Magnoliopsida; order Asparagales; family Iridaceae; genus Iris; species Iris pallida. The sequence goes on along the minus strand of JANAVB010040820.1, from coordinate 10,372,626 downwards.
TTGATATTGATTTCTGCATTCTAGCTGTCCTCCTTTGATATTGCCTTCATGTGCCATATTGATATCTTCTTTTCAATTTGTCTCCAGGATAGTTAAGACTCACTCTCTTGGCGAGGAGCACGGGAAGACGGAGAGGTCTGCCACCTCTGGCGGACAGGCTCCGGTCACTTCCCTGCTGATGGGACGTCAGTTGGGATTCTCGGGGGAACTCCTCCAGCTACTTCGATGACAGTCCCGGGGTTGCGGGTGCTCTTCCCGTAGTGCCGGGAGCTATTGGGAGCGCTCTTCCTCTCCTGCGCGGATTCCTCCGCCAGTTGCAGACATACTTCCACCTCCACCCCTCTGCCTACAGATATGGGGCAGATGCTTACCTTCCTCCAGCAGATACTGAAGACTCAGAGAGCCCAGACCGAGGCTCAGCAGAGGCAGACAGACGCGATGCGTCAGGGCATGGAGGATGCCCATCAGTTGGCCCTTGCAGCCGTGGAGCAGAGGGCTCCTCATCCGGGGACGCGATCGAGGTACGGAGATATCCAGGACTTCAAAAAGCTCGAGCCCCATGACTTTAGCGGGACCGAGGGCGTGGTCTATGCAGATGATTGGCTCGAGGATATCGAGCGGCAGATGAGGGCCTCCCGCCTAGCTGACGACCTGAAGGTCGAGGCGGTAGGTTTGCAGTTGCTAGACATTGCGCGCACCTGGTTCAGAAACGCCAGCCAGCCCTAGCTGGAGAGGGCCGTACTGGGCAGAGTTCAAGCTCCTTTTCAAGGAGAAGTTCTTTTCCCCCACGGAAGATTGACCTGGTGCGGCAGTTCCAGGATCTGCAGCAGGGCAGTCTATCTGTGGAGGAGTATGCAGCGGAGTTCGGCCGTCTGAGCCGATATGCAGAGTACATGGTTCGAGACCCGGAGATCAGGGCGAGCCATTTCAGGGAGGGGCTGGCTTGGGATATCAAGCACCTCATTCCCTCCTTCTATGAGACATATGCCCAGATCTACGCAGAGGCCCGCAAGGTTGAGGGAGTGGGGCTTGAAGCCCAAGAGGGAGCGTGATCATTTCTCGGGGGCTAGTAGCAGTGCAGGGGCTGCTAAGCGCCTCAGCTTCAGCATCGTTCTTTCCAGCATCCCCAGCCGCAGGTGCAGGCCAGAGCACCGGTTCAGCAGCAGGTGCAGCACACTCAGCAGAGGCAGGCACAGCATGGGGCTCTTGCGGCTACTGCAAGAAGCCCGGTCACATCTGGGAGGTCTGTCGGAAGAGGCTGGGCTTGTGCCTCTATTGCGGGGAGGCTGGACATCAGTTGAGAGATTGTCCTACAAACCATCGTCGTGCAGCTCAGGGAGCACAGGGTAGGCCACCTATGGCACCGCATCACGCCCTCCACCAGCAGCGGGATATACCCCGCCAGGACAGGGCTTTTGCGATGGCAGTTGAGGATCCTGCACGCATTGGACTAGGAGGTAGGGTCTTGCTCTTTCTTTTACCTGTTCTCTCCGTCCATGATTGATGATTGCTTTCTTAGTACCTTTAGTTGCATATGTGATGATCATGCAAGATTAAATAGAAAACCCCAATGAAGACTGCAATAACACGATATTGTAGAGATTTAAAACCATGTGTTCTGATTTCCTGGGTTACATGTTATAACTTAGGATAAAATTTAGTAGACCTTGATTGTTGGGTGCTTGACCTAGAGAAGAGTACGACCGTTTGAATTTCGAGGACAAATTTTTTAAGGAGGGTAGATTTGTCACCCCCAGTTTCGAATTAGGGGTATTTTGTCATTTTTTAAGTTTATAATTTTTAGGAATTTTATTTGATTTTATGTGATTTTTTGGGATTTATTTGGGTTGGTTTGGATTTTATCCAATTCGGACTCAAATTGGAGACCCGGGTAGCCTGGACCCTAGCGGGACCCACATACTAGCTGGACTTGGCCCAAATACCATCCTAATTAGGTTAAAAATTATAAACCCTATTTCCATGGTTTAATTAGCCATTTTAGAGCTTGATTAGTTGATTAAATTAGACCGAAACAAACCGAACCAAACCCGAACCAACCCGAACCAAGTCTATTGGGTTTGGGGGCTTATTGGATCACCACCCAAACCCAATAAGACCCCCCCCCCCCCCCCCCCCCCCCCCCCACATGGCCGGCCATATGTAGGAGCACCCCCCTCTCTCTTTCCTTCATCTCTAAGTAATCTCTCATTCTCTCCATCTCATTTTCTCTTTGAGTTCTTCCTCTTCCTCAAGAAAGCCACCATAGGTAAGCTCATATTTCCCCATTAATTCCTCTTTTTGCATTTTCCCTTCACAATAAATTTAGAGAAGAAGATTCTCTACATGTTGCCCATAGAATTTGTAGGATTTTCCTAAAATCTAGGTTAGGGATTTTTTTTTGGGGGTTTTATTAATTAGAGTGGTATATATACAAGAATATATATATATATATCTATAATATATATATATATATTATATATATATATATATTATATATATATATATGTATATATATATATGTATTGTGTTTGTGTAGAGGAATGAGAGTGGTGGTATTGGTGCGTAGAGAGTGGTGGTGTCATGAGAGTGGTGGTGGTGGTGTATGAGTGAGAGAGTGTGTGTTTGTGTGTGTGTGAGTATGAATTTAAATATATATATAGATATGTGTATATGTATATATAATATATGTTTGTGTATATATATATGTATTTACACATGTGTAGGTATAAATTTATATGTATATATGTGAGTGTGGTTGTGTGTTATATATATACAATTATAGATGGAGAGGTAGAGGGATTAAAAATATAGATATAAATAGATGTTTGGATAGATAGGTATATATATATATATATATATATATATATATATATATATATATATATATATATATATATATATATATATATAGAGGGTGGAAGAGGTAGAGGAAGTAGAAGAAGATGAAGAAGAATAAGAAAAACAGCAGCAAAAGCAGTAGGAGCAGCAGCCATAGCAGCTAGGAGCAGCTGCAGCAGTACCAGCAAACGCAGCAGCAGCAATAGCCCATTGCAGCAGCAGCAGTAGCAAGTTCCCCCCCATTTGCCACTTTTAAACCCCCCCTACATAACCCCATTATATATATATATGTATATATATATATATATGTATAGATAGATAATTAGATAGTTAGAAGAAGAAATTAGATAAGAAGAAGTTGAGAAGAATATTAGAAAAGAAGAAGGATTAGAAGAATATGAGGAATAAGAAGAAGAAGAGAATTAGAATTAGAAGGAAAGAAATAGAAGAAGTTAGAAATTAGAAGAGGAATAGGAAAGAGGAGTTAGAAGAAGAAGTTAGAGGAGAAGGAAATTAGAAGAAGAATTAAAAGAGAAATAGGAAGAAGAAGTTAGAAGAAGAAGTTAGAGGAAGAGTTAAGGAGGAGAATTTGAATGAGAGCTAAAAGGGAGTTTTTAGGAAAAATCGAGTTAGAGGGCGAATTTGAGCCCGGAGTATCGGATCACGATGAAACTTGACGTAGGCCTAGGATACGTGATTTAGATTTTGCGGGTAGGCTCCCGAGTTGAAATCGGGGTCGTAGGGCGCCGGTATCGCGCCGTATCGGTGCGTATCTTGAAATATTCAAGATTTTGACAACGGGCCGTAACATGAACCGAATGTCCACGTTACCTAGTTATTTTGGTAGATATTATATGTATAGGCTAGTATCATACTACCCTGGGGAGATCGGGTCAAAATATCAAGCGTAGGTAGGTTAACTAGCTAATCGCCGAAGTTGGATTTTTGCCCTTTTTAAGGGTAAAATAGGAATTTGGCCTATGGCCAAGAAATGAGTTTCGAACTCCCAGATGGACTTGGATATAGGTTGTAGAGGTTGGTTATGGGTAGGAAATAGCCGTCTAGACCTAGTCTTGACCCCGGTTGACCACGGTTGACTTTTTAGGCCAAAAGTCAACTATGGGTCAACACTTTACCCAATTTAGTCCCAAATTCCATTAGACTTGTGCAGTTGACCGAAAGTCAACTGTTAGTCACCAGTGACCTAGAGTTGACCTAGGGTTGACCACAGTTGACCACGGTTGACCAGAGTTGACCGGTTGACCAAAAAGTCAACTGTTGACTCAAATCGATCCCGATTGATTTCGTTTGACTTGTATTGACCCAGTTAGACCTAATATGACTTAGGTTGACCTCGTACAATCTAGTTTGACGCATCCCTAGAATGACTTAATAGGATTCAAATTGATTTGATTTTATTTCCTAAGCATAGTATTGATACGTCTTGTTCTCTATAGGTCATCGAGACGCTGCATTTGCTCCGGTTGACGTACCATATCATATTTCAGGCGAGTACATTCTCTGACACTTTTCCAATTTATAATGATTGTTATGATTCATGTAATTAGTGTGGATATGCTTGTTCTCGACACATTGGTCACACGGATTGGTATTCATGGATCCCGACATGAGATGTTATTCCTCGTTATCTTGGTATATCTTGTGCAAGCCCCCTTGTAGTTCTTGTGCAGTATATGGACACCGATTCTCGAGAAGACTTGCTTCCTTCTCGTAGAATCCCGTGTCATAACGTGTCTTGCTTGGATCCACTCTACCAGTCGGGGACGGAGAGTACTAGTGTAGATGTGTGGTCATTACCTACCTTGTTTATTCTTGTAGACCTTGAATGCTACCAATCCTACACTCCACGTGGGATTGGCTGATCATAACCTTGTGCAGACCCAATCCGGCCACATGTTGTAGCTAGTATTCACACACCTAGATATATGATTCTTGATTTCTTGTACATGCCATGATCAGTTTACTTGCCTTGTTCTAGCTCTAGATTTATAGCTTACCTTGCCATGATACTCACATGTACATTCCATGATTTTCTTGTGTATACTCTCTATTTACAGTCTTATAGCTTTTGTCATATCTTGTGAACTGTTGTTAGTAGATTGTACTCGTTCCATCCTGACAGGATATGTTGAAAATATTACAGATGCAGACGAGGGAGACTATTCTACCTACTACGGTCCGGATGACGTAGTGGGCCTAGACCTGGAGACTTTGGTCCAGCAGGGCTTAGCTCCGCCTGGCGAGACCTTACCCCTTGCTTAGTTAGAGTAGGTCTTTTATACTGGACTTTGTCTCCAGCTACTTTTGAGACTGTTGTTATTATGGACTGTATTAGAGACTTGGACTGTATATATTCTTGTGTTGGACTTGACAGGTTATATATTATTTTATCGTCTAGTTGTCTTTTCATTTCAGTCTTTACTTTGTTATCTTAGAGTCGTGATCGAGTACTCGTATATATATATTCATTGTTTGTCCTCCGTTCGGAGTTGACCATATTCTCGACAGGTTTTTGTTATATATAAAAACTGTTTAGAGTAGAAAAATCTACAGCGTTCCACGCCGATTTTTCGGTGAGGGCTGGGCGTTGTCACGTCACGTGCCCTTTTAGCGGATGCGGGTCGTGACAACATTCGTTGAGAGTGATTGGTATTATGATTATTCAAGTACTACTCTTAATCCTTATTTTAAAAAAATTTCTAGATCTACTACTATCTCACCTGAATAAAATAATATAAGTTAAAGAATGCTCAAACATCCATCACTAGGTATTTAGGAGTCTTTCTTGTCTGATAATAATTTATTATCTACAAGATTTAATTGAAATAGGGTGTAGTGGAAGGTTAATTACTAGAATGAATATGTTGAAAAAAATCAAGAAATCATATATGATTTATAATCAATAGATTATAACAGTACATGTTGGATTGTATTTGTTTCCGGTAGAGCGCTCAAAAGAGGGTGACTAGGAGTTGGTAATTTAGTCCCACGTCGGATAGACGATCGGATCATGAGGTGTAGATAATTAGAAATGGTCTAGGCTTTACATGAGAATTCGCTTTTAAGACGTATGGACTCAATTCAATATCGTATCTCATGATCAATTTCGGTTCGGATCACATCGCGTTTCCAACAAGTGGTATCAGAGTCCATAATTACGGAACTGGTTTGAACGACTCTAATTGGTTCAAGACAGATGGCGAGCAAAAATAGACAAATATAATAAAATACTAAGGTTGAAGATTGTTGGATTGTATGTCATTTTTGGTACATTATCTCGATCTAATACACAAGCTACAAAATTATAGTCATTTGGATTCTTTGAGCATATATACGACGAGAAGCATCTATGGGACTAACCGGACAAGTCCTAGCTTCCATCGACACCGCGTCACCTTCACACAGCTCATAGTCTCATCACGAAGCCATGGCAAAGTCTTGTAATCTCCAACAATTCCCATTCAAGTACACCATGCGTGCACTCGAAGACTTGTTGTTCTCCAGACCGAGTCACAAGTGCTCTACAATACAATGTACGTGCATGCCATATCGGAGACGGGACGGTTGCTTCCCTCGGCCGACCGCTGGAATTCCGTAAAGCTCGACTTCGGCCTAGTGCCGGCCTCGTCGTCCCTGCGGGCGGACGAGATTACGCCTTCCAGTTACTCCAAGTCCTACGGGTTCAGCCTCGTTGTAGCCGACAAGGGCCGCCTCAAGCGCTTCGTCTACGTCTCGATCGCCCTGCTTCTCGTCGTCTCCGCTGCCGCACTACTAGCGACGTTTCTGCCTCGTAAGCCTGCCCGTCGTAGCCCTTCTGCCGACCTGCCCCTCGCACTAGAACTTGCTCTCTCATTCTTCGATGCGCAAAAATGTAATATGCATACATATACACAATATTTTCCTAACACTTGGGTCTCATTTGGTTCGCGAAATTTCTTTTCGGTATTTGAAAATGTCATAAATATAATCATAATATCTTGTAATAAATAAAAAAATAGAAGAGAAAGTGAATCTTGGAGGAACCAAAATTTGTTCCCTTTTTAATGCATTTTTTCTGCTTTTTTGATGCATATATACAAGTAATTTTGTTAGAACCTTGATACATAACTAATAGAATGCCTATAGTGTGCTCATTAGAAAATAATCTATCTTGTGAGTATCACTATAAATAATTTTTTCTCGCAGAAATTCCCGAATCTAGAGCCGTTTACTTCTCGGACCGAGAAAGCGGAATTGACCTATTTTCCTCTTTACCATTTTCTTTTTCTGCTCTCCTTTCTTAGGAATCCAAAATTAATAATCTTTTCTTTTCCAAGGTCCTGATTCCGTGAACGAAATGGAATCTTAATATTGTTATTATTCTTGAGTCTAGCTAGCAAGTAAAGCTGTTATATGGTTTTTGCAGCTGGGGTTCTTCCGAAGAACTTCACCATTAAGTTCAGGGGGGATTCGGGCTTGAATGATGTCGATCCAGCGCGCAGGAATCACAGCCTTGTCGGTGGTTTCTACGATTCTGGCAACAACGTCAAGTTCAGCTTCCCTACTGCTTACACCATCACTCTACTGAGCTGGAGCGTGATCGAGTACCACCACAAGTACTCTGAAGCAGGCCAGCTGCACCACATCGTCGACATCATCAAGTGGGGTTGCGAGTATCTTCTGAAGCTCTACGTCCCTTCGGACACGGTGTCCGAACCCGCGTTGTTGTACTCTCAGGTTGGTAATGTAATGGATGTAGTCATGAATCTCCGAAAGCTTAACAAATACATACGTACTACTAACTAACTAACAATTTCAGGTAGGAAGTACAAAGGACAATGCCAATGCCCAAGATGACATAACTTGCTGGCAAAGGCCCGAAGACATGACCTACGCCAGACCGGTGTCCGCCTGCGGAACCTCGTCGTCGTCAGACATCGCCGGCGAGATCGTCGCAGCGCTGGCAGCAGCGTCTCTTGTCCTGAGGCAGGATGCGGCCTACTCCGGCGACCTGATCGGCGTAGCGGAAAGCCTGTTCGGCTCGACGAAGAACGGCTCGAAACAAGAAACGTACACCTCGGACGAGGACTGCGGAGGCGGAGCCAGAGGCTTCTACAACTCGACCGGCCACCTGGACGAGCTGGCCTGGGGTGGGACTTGGCTGTTCTTGGCGACGGGGAGGTTTGGCCACCTCGAGTACGCGACGGAGATGCTCGAGCTGGCGGTGAAGGAGACGCAGTCGAGCAGCACGGTCAGGGTGTTCGATTGGGATAACAAGCTTGCGGCCAACGCAGTAAGTACTGCAAACAACTAAAGTCTTGATGGATGGATTGAATGTGTTCGGCTAATAGTCTCAAGTTGATGAATGTAGGTTTTGCTGGCCCGGCTGCGGTACCTCCGCGATCCCGGCTATCCATACGAGACGATGCTGGCACGGTGTACCGATATGGCGAACACGATAATGTGTTCCTACGTTCATCCGCCTGAATGGTTCAATATGGTACCAAGTGTATCACAAGGCGAGTACCCAAAACGCGTGTGTATCTGTATTCGTGTCCATATTCGAACAACCTAGACGACCAAAATAGTATACAAATCTTGATACAAACAATGTGACAGTCTCAATCTTATTGTGCAGGTGGATTGATCTTCCCATCTATTACTAGTACAGCTCCACTCCAATTTGCTGCAACCGCAGCTTTCCTAAGTAAGCTCTACAGTGATTATCTCAACCTCATTGAAGTCGCCGGTGGAATTTGCGGCGCGGATTCATTCGCAACAGAGGAGTTGCAAAGGTTTGCCAAATCACAGGTAGTAAATGTGCGTATCAATCACTGATACTATACAACTGTGTTGCACGGACACGAATAAGATACAGGGATGCGGACACGGCTAATTATCTCGTACTTCAGGTGGGTTACATACTAGGCGACAATCCTATGAGGATGAGCTATCTGGTCGGTTTCGGAGACCGATACCCGAAACGAGTCCACCACAGGGGTGCATCGATTCCATGGGACGGCAGGCAGTACAGTTGCGCAGACGGGGAGAGATGGAAGGAGTCGAAGGACCCCAATCCGAACGTTCTTTCGGGAGCCATGGTAGCCGGTCCGGGACTAGACGACAAGTTTCTGGATGTAAGAAGTCAGCCCAAGTACACCGAACCCACCATTGCCGGCAATGCCGGCTTAGTCGCGGCCCTGGTCGCACTTCTTGACGGGGAGAATAACGTCAATGGAGGGATCGACCGGGACGGCATCTTCAGCTCTTTACATTAGTGTCGTCACTTATAATCAAGCGCAATATTTATTTTACGGAAAGAGAAAATTGAAAAAAAAATTAACCATGGAGATGCGGGGGATCGAACCCCGTGCCTCTCGCATGCAAAGCGAGCGCTCTACCATTTGAGCTACATCCCCTATTTGGTACAATCATAAATGTTATCCTAATTATGGTCTATGACTGGGGAGAACCTTCAAAAGTTGAGCTCCATTCACATCCTTGAGTGCTCTCTCTATTATGTTCCAATCCAAATCAATAGTAGTACCACCGGTACCAATCATAGACTTCTCATCACGTATTCTCCCTTCCAATTGTGCAGAAATATTGAACAATTGAGTAAAATGGTATATAATGTTCTTATCGTGCATGCAAAGGGTTCGGATATGCTGTCCCCAAACATCATGTCCTCACCCTATTAGCTTGTGGGTCCTATCAAACCAAAATCAATGGGACGCACCAGCTAATAGAGGAGGGATATGTTTGAGGACAAGGGTTTGGAGATAGCAGATCAGGACTCAGGACTCGCATGCATTTGACAAGTGAGTACACATGTAAACTACTACTAAAGAAACAAAATTACAAGCATCAGACTCTCTGTAGCTTGGATTGTTTCGATATATATATTTTTTTATATCGAAAAATAAATATTTATTAAAAAATAGAATTTTTTATATATTCAACAAAATTTTAAATAATTTTTGTATTTTTTTTAGTAAGTTTGGAATTTAAATAGTTTACATGATTTAGATTAAAAAATTATATGGAATTGATTTTTTTTTTTTTAATTTTTTCCTTGAATTGACTAAAAATAACCTTCGACACTAAATCGATGAGTATCAATATCAATATCTGATATTTAGATCGATCCGTATCAATATCCATGTCAAATCGATCGAATGACTGTATTGAAAGTAAGCACAATATTTGAACTCTATTACAATGATACCTACCACTCTCCTCTCTTCACCCCGTACCATTTTGCATGTCCCGGTCCTACACACTCTCTTCTCACTCCACTCATTCATGTGACAAACGATGTATATATTGATTTCATTCCACAGAACGGAATGCCTTTGCCTGCATAGAAACGAATATTTTCAGATGCCTGGGAATTTTGATCATTTTGTGATGTTGCTGCCACCTCCTCACCAACGACACATTCCGTGTCCAACAATGTGACGACACAAAAAATATTCCTTTTTAATTAATTAATTGTTTAGTACTATGATATGGAAGTAGCTTTCATGAATCTCTCCAACATCATTTTAAATATCAGCCACCTACACTACTAAGGTTTCTTGCTAAAAAAAACACTTCTCTCTTGTGAGCAAGTTATACACTACACGGAGTTCATCTTAATTTATTTGTAAAGATACAAAAAAAAAAAAAAAACTTAAGGCTCTCTACCTCTTTTTCTTTTTTTTTTCTTTTTTTTTCTTTCTATTTTGAGTTATAACAAAAAGAATGAGGAACTCGGTGGAAAGTGGATGGTGCAAGGAGTTACCACGATCTGACATGTCAAGAAAAAAATATATGAAAGGGGTGACATCTAAACATTGGACATCCTCAAATTGAATCCCCACCTAAAGTTTTATGTTGTCATCCAAATAGAAGAGATAAATATGACAGTTATAAAATTTAACAGCCTCCCAATTCTAGTAAAATATTCCAGCTCCACAAAACTGTAACACTGCAACTCTATGAAACTGCGGCACTAAAGTCCCACGGACCTGCAGCTCCGTGTCGTCACACTTCCGCGAAGCTCCTGCTGCCATGAAATTGTCACCTTGCACCATTCATCCACATCCGAGTGCTAGCTACAAAGAATTTTTTAAAATACTTGTGACAAAGCAAATACTTATTGTGATATTTCAACCTTGTCTACTAGTAAGAAAATCTCTCAACATACTAACTACTTGAACTAATACTTCTCATGTACAAAGACAATAAATAATAACTCAAAAATTAAAATATATACAGTCTCGGAGAGAAAACTCTCACACTAGATTTATAGTTTTGGATTGTGTATATTCAACTCATACTAGATTTATAGTTTTGGATTGTGTATATTCAACTCAGACTAGATTTATAATTTTGGATTGTTACATACAATAAGGAAAACAACTACTATAAACGGAGAAAGAATATAAATTAAAAGAAAAGGAGACCAGAAATTTAAAAAAATTAACGATGACGACCACAGTGGGAGTCGAACCCACGACCTTCTGATCCGAAGTCAGACGCGCTAATCCACTGCGCTATGCGGTCCCTGGTTGCTTAATCATTTTTTCTTTTGCTACTTAAGGATGATGAGATAGTGTAAGTCAGCCTACTCGGAGGACTAGAGTGGATAAGATTTTGGAACGAGAGAAACCTAGAACCTCACAAGTTAATTTGCTCATCTCTAATTAACCAAATAATATAAAATATCATAAACCATTAGATTTCTACACTCCTCAAGAATTTCTATAATAAATGTAAGGATAATACAATCTCACGATTTGATACACTAATCTTTTGTCACTCAGTCAGAATTTTTGTATCTCCTCTCTTGGCTACAAGGGTTACGCGGATTTGGCTTGAAGACTTTTTAGTTTGATAACCAAACACAAGATCTTTATTATTTTCAGGTTCATCTTACAAAAGAAAGTAGCGTCAGTGCATATTTATTCTGATTTTAGTACATTTGCTTCTTAATTTTCCTCTATTTGGACACCGCGACGAGCACGCGTCGCGGGGACTTCCCCGGCCTCCTCGCGTGCTGAACGGCATGATTGTCCAGCAGCAGGATGTCGCCCTTCTGCCACTTCACGTCGACGCAGTTCTCCTCCAGTATCTCCTCGTAGGCGGCCGCGGCATTCGCGGGGACCGCGCTGCCGTCGCCGAAGCTTTTGCGCACCTCGGTTAGGTTGTAGCCGAGGAACGGCAGGAACCACACCTTCTTCCCTCCGACCTCTCTTATCGGACTGCTCGGACCGAACACAAACTCCGTGCTTCCATCACTCTTGTAGTCGACTCGGCTGTAATTGAGCTTTAACCTTTGCCTAGTATAAACAAACAATCCATCAAACAAAGTACTAATGAATCCCGATTGGATGGTCGATTTCACGAAAAAATGGATTATTTTTTCTAATTATGATGGGGAACGTAAAAAAATTCAAAATTAAACATTTTAATTCTTCAAACCTTTTCTCAGCTTCTTTGTCTTTGTGAATTAGAAACCGGAACGTAAGTCCTACTTCCGACAGCTTTGCCGTCACTTCCGGAAGTCGTTCCTCCATCTTCTCGGCAACAACTTGACTTGGTACTATCGACGTCTCGCCGCCTTCCGGTGAGGGCTCGCTGCAGAAGAAGAATATCTTCGAAGGAGACTGTCTCGCCTAAATTTACACCGAAGCTTGATGAGAACATTCCAAAATTCATGACGAACTGCATTCTTATCTTACGCAGAATATATATATATATATATATATATATATATATATATATATATATATATATATATATAATTGTGTTACAAACTTTTGATTGGAAAGCCTTCAAATGCGACCAGAAATGATGTTGTATTGTACTGGTGTCCATGCAACATAGGAGGATAAGAATTCTGGTCAAAGTCAAATTTTGGTCATTCTCTTAAAACAGTAAAACAATGTGCAGTGACAAGAAGCCGGCAGAATTTAAAAATGAATCTGCACATAGATCTCAAATAAATTTCTTAGGACATTCGTGACTTTTTCAGAGGCCGATAATTCTAAACTCTTTGTTTTTTTTTTTTTTACAATAAACCACAGGAAAAATTCTAACAGTTGTTATGCTTACAAAGGCCATCTCATGGTGGAAGTTGATGAACACGTCGAGGGGCACTTCGTTGGCGGTGTAGACACGATCGGTAACGCTGACGCGCTCGGCTGCGCCGACGTAGGGGATGTCCTCCCACCCGAAGGCCCGGACCACGCGATCGAACTCGTCGGCGGAGCGCACCTGGAAGCCCCGGAAGAGGATGGCGCCGTGCGATTGCAAGGTCCTAGACAGGGAGGGTCGCTCCCTTTCGACCGTCTCGGCCAAGTCTCTGGCGCTGGACTTGGACGTGCCCCAAGGGAGGAGCGTTTTCGGGAAGACGGCGTCTCCGAACACCTTCTCTTCCTTGATGTTTCCTTCAGCGAAGCCTCTCTCCATTTCTGGACAGTTTTTAACGACTGCAGCAGCAGTGAGAGAACTCTTATATATGCTCAATGCATCAGTTTTGAGTCATCCGTTTGTAGAGTGCCGTTGGTGGAACGTCGATATCCATATGTAGGCCACATTGATATGGACCTGACGGTCCTGACCCCAATCAGTGGATGACAGCATAAATTTTGTATTGTGATTTGCTTTTATTTGGCCATACACGTGCACAAACGAGAGTGATTGGCCATACAGCTGACTTAGAGCATCTCCAACCCTATTGTGATTTTGGAAAAAAGTTAATGCCACATAGGAATGACAAAATTTTATTCAAAAGTTCTTCTCCAATGCAAATGTCAAGTCAATTGTGAAGCTTATATGGCAAAAATTAAAAAAAGACATTGTGAAGTTGATTGTCTTGTTCTAGGTAAGAGCATCTCCAACCCTATTGTCTTGTTTTGTGTTGTGAATCCTATGTGGCATGAGGGACAAGACAATGTCTTGTATAGATGGCAAGGTTATATTCACAAATGACAATGGGTTTAAAAAGTCATCTCCAATGCAAAAGTATTGAGAAGACAATACAAATAATTTTTTACAACTTCCAAGACAACTTTTACTCTTCTACTTCTTTTTTATAAATATTTTTATTCACAAATGATGATGTGGACATAAAGACATTGTGAAGTGCATTGTCTAGATCTAGACAACCAACTTCACATTGTCTTTGCCATGTCATTGCCATGTCAACTCCACATTTCATTTCACATTTGCATTGGAGAAGTACTTTTGGAAAAAATGGTTGTCATTCCTATGTGGCAACCATTTTTTTCAAACTCACAATAGGGTTGGAGATGCTCTAATGTACTTGACAATGTCTTCTCTTCCATGTCATCAATTATGAATAAAAAATATTAGAAAAAAGAAAGAAGACGAGTAGTTGTCTTAAAAGTTGTCTTGGAAGTTGGAAAAAATACTTTTTATTGTCTTCTCAATACTTTTGCATTGGAGAGAGTTTTTCTATGGCATTGTCTTTTGAGATATAATTTTGTCACATAAACAAGACATTGTCTTGTGGCTCATGCCACATAGGAGCCGCCTAAGACTCACAACGCTTAACAAGACAGTAGGGTTGGAGATGCTCTTACCACTTCAAGTGTAAGGGTTCCAGTACATATGGCTTGTAGACTAATCATCACAGGAAGGAGAGGATAAGAAAAAGAATCAAATAAAATGCAGAATTTTTGTAATATTGCCGGACCAGTGCTATTCATTGGTTTGGTAACCTGGCATATGTGGGTACCAATTGAGCACACATACAATGTACGAAAAAATTATTTATAAATTAGGTGCATAAACCCAGAGAGAGAGAGAGAGAGCAAAGTTCAGGATCAAAATTTGCTGGCCGAAGACATTATCATTAAGCTAAAAATGTTGGATTTAGAAGCTAGCAATGAGATGTATATATCTTGATTGACCAACGTGCTAGCCATTATAAAATGCATATGGATGAACAAGCTCACACCATAGAGTCAGCAATAAGGTAGAAACATTGAGTGAATATGAGTAGCAAAGGGAATATGTAGACATCATGTGACACCAAATACTGATTAGTCACAATAGATACGAGGGCAGAAAATACCAAAGATAAAAAAGACTTACCTTTTAACTTTTCAATCACAATAGATACGAGTGTCCATAGGTAGTTGAACTATCCCATGATTGAAAACATAACCTACGAATGTTGCTATAACTCACGTTTATGCATGAATTTGGGTACCAATGTTGTAGCTTCATAATGTCTCAAAATTTAAAAAAAAATTATTGAGAGGCACAACCAGAAAAACTACATCATTGACTAATATAGCAAAATTCACCAGAATGAGCACGTCTTTGAGTAAATAGCAAAAATCACCAGAAAACTACTGCTATCTAATTTCAGTTTTTGTAACAGTAGGAAAACTGTTTTCTATGAACATCATGTAGTATAGTAAGAGAACATAAGAAAACAATATTATTATTGTACGGTTAACTCTTAGATTGTTGGAAAATTCTTTCTTTTTTCCTTTTGAAAGCTGCAATAAAATATACAAATTATAGTAAAGGTTACCGGCCTCCGGAAAAATCACGCACGTAGCACTGTCCTAAGAGTTAATCCGGGTCTATGTACAGACTTTGTCCAATTAATGCTTCTAGTGGTAAAATTCTCGCTCCACCGGTATCTCTTTGTTGCACACAACGCAGAGAGAGCGACCATTGACTTAGCTCTGCCAAGAACAAGAACGAAGAACAGAAGAGGTTCGGAAAGACGAGATTTTTGAGAGAGATTTCACGTAGGATTTTCAGTGTATGGAAAGGAGAAGGAACGGTTCATTTTATAGGCATTCTCCAACGGACATGAGAGTAACTGCCGATTTAAACCAGCCAATAAAGCACAATAAAAACGGACGTTACAAAAATAAAACAAATGTATAACATGTAATTCATTAAACCTGGACAGAAGTTAATGTATCCAAATGTTACAAAATTTAATGGATTATAACGATAAAAAATTAAAGAGGAGCAAAAAGATTTTTAGGGTCTAAGCCCAAAACCAAAGAGAAAATCGAATCGCCATTCGGCGCCCGTAGATAGGGGTGAGCATCGGTTCGGTTCGGTTCAAACCGAACCGAATATGTGAAAACCGAAATAACCGTAAACCGTATTTTTCAAAACCAAAAACCGAACCGTTTTTATAAAAACCGAACAAAAACCGAACCGAATTAATTCGGTTCGGTTTTCGGTCGGTTCGGTTTCATGGGCCAATGTGCATGGCCTTCAAGTTTTTAGCAAAATGGGCCTATTTAAATAACAAATTTTTAAAAAATATATGACATTATTGTATTTACGAATTGTTATATTACATAGAGTGAAAGATATTAGTATATATAGATTGAGGGTAGATAGAGAGAGTGCTCAAAGAAGCACCGACATAGAATAGGAGAAGAGAGTGCGCTCAGTTAGGGGTTAATAAACATTAGTAAATGTATATTGTGGGTAGTTTGATAAATTACTAAATGTAAATCGGTTTTCGGTTCGGTTCGGTTCGATTTTTCGGATGAAGAACCGAAAACCGAACCGTTATTTCAAATTTTCAAATTTTCAAACCGTAAACCGAACCGATAATCGAAAAACCGAACCGTTTGTCATATTTCGGTTCGGTTCGGTTCGATTTTCGGTTTTCAACCGTTATATGCTCACCCCTACCCGTAGATGTGGACACGTACCCGCAGTCGTTACACGTGCAACCGAGCCGAGTCGGACAAAGGGCTCCCACACAATACTTTAATGAAACAAAATGGAACAAGACAATATATGCACACCTAGTCCTCCCACCTAGCCGATGTGGGACTATAGACTACTTGGAAGTTGAGTTTTTGCTATGAATAATGCTATTTGTCTCTCCAAATTGTACCTCCAAACCGTCCCTCCTTACGTGGCCGCTGACGTGACATGTTGATGTGGCAGCTGACGTGACAAATTTTAAAATTCAAATTTAAATTAACATTAAAATTAATGTTAACATTAACATTAACATTAACATTAACATTAAAAATTAATATTAACGTTAACATTAACAATAATATTAATATTAACATTAATATTAATATTAATATTAACATTAGTTATATTAACATTAACATTAAATAAACATTAATTAATATTAACATTAACGTTAACGTTAAATTAACATGGACAAAATTGGGTAATTAACTTTTGGGGTTAAAATTTGCCATGTCATCGGCTATGTCAGATTATACATAATATTACTTAATATGTCATGTCAACCGCCACATAAGAAGGAATGTATTGGAGGAACAATTTGGATGTAGGAATTTTGCTATACACAGCCAACAATAGAAAGTATGTGATACACGCTTGAGAGAGATCATAATCTTTCAAGAAGAGGTGAAAGAAATGAGTGTCAACGACAAGAAGTAGAATGTTCTCAATATTAATTCCGGAAATTTTCACTGAAAGCATAAAAATTTTATAAAATTATATGTAAAGCACAATATTCTGAATAATTGTATATGGAGCATAAGAACGCCCATCCGAAGGGCGTTTTCATTTAAATATGAATTAATTTTGACGTCCGTTAGCGAGCGAGTAAACAGAAAAGAGAAGTTAAGGAAAAAAAATTTAAAATAAGGGAAACGCCCTTCGGATGGGCATTTCCAGCTTATTGCGTCGGCTCCCGCGTCCGTTGAACAGAGATTCTCTCGGTCGCCGCGTCGGAAAAAAAATTAAAATAAAGGAAACGCCCTTCGGATGGGCGTTTCCAGCTTACCTGGCTGCGTCGGCTCTCGTGCCCGCTGCTTCGCTGTCACGCTCCCGCCGTTTCGTGCCACGTGCCCGCTTCGCTGTCACTCTCGGATGCCGCACACGTGAAAAAAATATATATAAAATATGAAAAACGCCCTTCGGATGGGCGTTTTGCCATTATCATAGCTGCACTTTCTTTCTTCAGACCCACTATGCCTTGTGCCGTCTTGTCCCACGTCTTGTCCCTTCTCCACAGGGGAATGAATTTTTCATGAATCTCCATCAGTCCCAGTCCAGAGAGAGAGAGAGAGAGCCATGTCTTCACTCTTCACTCCGCTGCCTCCTCCTCTTCCTCTTCGCGTACCTCTCCCTCCTCCCATCCTCCCCATCCCTCCCCACCACCTTCCACTCCGAGCAGTCCCGCCTCGACCCCGTCGCCACCAAGGACACCTACACCCTCCTCCCCACCAGCCTCAAGCGCTCCCCCTCCCTCTCCTCCCCGCTCCCCCCTGTCCCCTCCCTCGTCTCCTCCCTCCAGATCCCCTTCCCCGCTCCACCGCTCCTCCCTCCACCCCGTCCCCTACTCCCTCGTCGACCGCCTCGTCCGCTCCGACTTCCTCTCCCACTCCCCCTCCGCCTCCCCTCCCGGCGCCCACTTCCTCTACCTCCTCTACCCCGACCTCCCCCGCCCCAGGCCCTACGCGTACTCCTACGACGAAGCGAACGCCACCCGCGACCCCTCCCCAGCCTTCTCCAAGTGCCTCGGCTCGATCTGGACCGGCGTTTTCTGCTGACCTGTAATTCTCTCGGATGTCGCGCCCCCGAAAAAAAATAGAATATGGAAAACGCCCATCCGAAAGGCGTTTTCGTCTGACATTATTCTCCGCTTAACGGCGTCCGTCTATTCTCAAAAACCGTCAGTGCATTTAAAAAAATAATAATAAAATACGCAAAACGCCCTTCGGATGGGCGTTCTAATGCCTTCAGTGAAATTTTTTGAAACCTTGTGCTTCCTATACAATTTATAATACTATCAGTGCTTTAGGTGAAAATTTCCGTATTAATTCAAAGTGATAGAGGCAATAAGCCTAAAAGGCATGTTATGGAGATACTTCTTAGCTTTGGAATGGAAGATTTCGACATCTCAATTTCTGAGGATTAAAATTCTTGTCTACAAAATCAATGGTGAAGTCTTTCGTTCCATCAATCACCAGGATCAATCAAGGGCATACCCACACTGTGGGCATTCTCTTTTTTTTTTTCCATATATATATATATATATATTGAAGTTTTTTCTATGAGTAAATTCATACTTAGTCTACCCTAATCAACTCTAGTCCATCCTAACTTAAATTTTTGGTTCCGTCCGGATGAATTACGTAAAAGATGATAGCTTTTGGAAAGCAATACTAAGAAACTTTTCAAGGAAGCCACGACAGGAGCCAAAGAGAGATTGTAACTTAGCGCAGAGCAATGTTTGTGGGACAATCAAACCTTGTTACTGTGGCAAGAATATATATTTTCTTCCATTTATTTATGCTTATACAGTTATACATGTCTAACACACAATGTATCACAAGTCTTTAGTGGCAGGGAAATATTGATGCATACAATATATAGCAGCTTATTTATCATATTGTCGATTACAGTACGTACTACTGATTATTTCCCACTCTTGCATGACCTATATATATCTATAATATGAAGCAAAGGTGGTGGTTGATCAAACCCTTGTTGAATCAATCTATTTGCACACGGAGACGAGTATGACGCGCGGTGGCTTTCCGGGCCTCCTGGCGTGCTGGACGGAGTGGTTGTCGACCAGCAGGATGTCTCCCCTGTGCCACTTCACGTCGACGCAGTTCTCCTCCAATATCTCCCCGTAGGTGACCATGGCCTCCACAGGCATATCGCTCCCGTCGCCGAAGCTGTTCTTCACGTCGTTCATGTTGTCCGTGAAGCCTATGAACGGCAGGAACCAGACCCTCTTCCCTCCCAGCTCCCTTATCGGGTTGGTCGGTCCGAAGACGAACTCCGCACTCCCATCGCCGTTGAAGATGACGGAGCTGCAATTTAGCATCTCCATCGCCCTACCAACGTCCAAGAGGTCGATCAGAAATGAGAAGAAAGCCAATTTAGTGACATTTTGTATGTATCAAATTGAAAATAACAATAGATTAATCAGAGCAGAAAGTCAAGAGGGACCAAATGGACTATTCTGATTCTGAACTTCTTGTCATAGCTTATCCATTAGATTCGACTTTAGCCTCTTTTAAGTCTTATATTTCTTCTTTTCTTTATTAACGAGGGCCCAAATTTTTATTTTTTGAGTTTTGCAATTGTCGTACGTTAACATAATATTACTATTATTTTTTCACAAAAATTGAAATTTGTCACCTTGTTGTCATGATTCATTTAGAGTTTCCGTATACACATTCAAGAGTAGTGGCCGAGCCTGACTAAAATATTTTGAGGGACAAGAAATATTTTTGGAAGAACAAATTATATTTTGGAGGGGTCAGATTGTATTTTTAAAGGTGGTATTATCTATTAAAAAAAAATTGCTTGGTCCCATTAGTCCTTACTAAGCTCAGCCACTCTACAGTAGAAACTCTATAAAATAATACACTTGGGACCACCAAAATTTATTAATTAAAAGAGTTATTAATTAATCGATAAATTAATAATTATTAATTTATATATTAATTAATATTTTATTAATTTATAGTAAAATACTTACGTAGTTTACAAACACCTTTCAAGCTTCCACTTAATTATTGTATACAATGCATGTGTATATCAAATGAAGGGCCCAATTTGAAAGAAACCTTCAATCTCCCACCTTATTATGCTTCTTGTGTTCAGTGTATCACTTTATGGACATTAAAAATATTTTCAAGAAACCTTCAATTCTTGAGTCATTTTTCAAGAAACCTTCATAAATCATTCATGTAATATGCTATATATAAGGAATTATTAATTTATATTTTATATGGGGTCTGAAGAAATTATCAAAAATGTATTATCTTATAATTTTAGCGAATTATTAATTTAGCACCCTATCCCCGAGTCGGGACCGGCCAAAAATATTATCTTAGAGAGTTTATTAAATAATCGAGTATTAATTTATAGAGTTTCTACTGTACTAAGCTTTGCCACTGTTCACGAGAATTCTACCATCAAAAATAATAATCGCTACGGAGCACAAGAAAGCCCCATAAAATTAAAAGAAATATATTATGAGTCTATGTAGGGATGTAAAACGATTCAAACCGTTCGCATTCGGCTCGTGCTCGGCTCGGTCCAAGCTCGGTTTAAGCTCGTTCGGGGACTAATCGATACCGAGTTCGACCATAGGTTGTTCGACTCGATCTTGTTCGCAAACAGGCTCGAGCTCGGTTCTGTCTCTTATATTAGGACTTTTTCTATATGTAATACCTTTTTTTAATAGATAGAAATATATTTTGTCTTAGACATTTTATTCATTTTTTTGTTCTTTATATGATGGTAAATTTATAATGTAAAGAGCATAAGTAATTCAATAAAAAAAGTCTTTAAAACTTGAGAGAAACAGTGTGATAGTCTATACAACATGTCCTATAAATACTTACTACTAGGGCTGTAAAACAATACAAACCGTTTGTATTCGGCTCGGTCCAAGCTCGGCTCGAATCAAACTCGTTCGATAGTTAAGTCAAACCAAGCTTGAACACTCTTTGTTCGAACTCGTTCGTTCGATTTTCAGTCCTAAGCCTATGACTCCATTTTTAGATCTGTCTTCGGGACCAACAAAGAATAATAGGATACAACTTGCTATAAAGAATTGAACTAGATTAGGAATGTAAAATTGAAGTTATAGCTTATCGATAATATAGGATGGAAATGATCGATAATACCAGCTCTTGATTATTCTCAAGAACATTGTTTGTGCCTACCTCTTCTCAGCCTCCGCTTCGTCGTCGGTCTTAAAGACCCACTTCCATGTCTTATTCAAGAATTTTTCCGAGTCGGCGTCCTCGTCTTTCGCAGTCTTACTTCTGAATATAAGTCCCACATCTGACAGCTTTGCCACAACTTCTGGCAGCCGCTCCTCCATCTTCTCCACGACGACGTTGCTCTGTACTATCGATGTCTCGCCTCCCTCAGGTGCCGGTTCGCTGCAGAAGAAGAATATCTTTGAAGGGGACTGCTTCATCTGCACAAGTTATCAACACATCGATCTCGATCTTTCATATATTTCTTACAAGTTATTTAGAGATGAGTAATTCTATAGGGACACACTTTTATTGACATACTTTGTTGACACACTTATGTGGCAGGTGATTTGGCATTCCATGTCATCCGAATTAATTGAGGGCTTATTAATTGTTTTTTTGGTATGTCCAATTTTGTATGTATGGAAGGTTTCCAATCTTTGGCATGTGTTACAATTTTGCATGGCCAATTAATTATTCACTTGCCAAAATTGTCCATGTCCATTTAATTAGTTCATGTGTTGCAATTTTGCATGGCCAATTAATTATTTACTTGTCAAAATTGTCCATGTCAAATTAATTAGTTCACAATCCATGCAAAAGATTCAATCTTCTTGCATGTATAGAATCCAAGCAATCCATCCTCGTCAACTTCATGAGCAGGCTCTAACGAAAGTAAAATAATTTTGTACAAAGTTTTAAAAGTTTTAAAATGGAGATGAGTAGAAGAAGGAAATGAAGATGAGCAGAAAAAAATAAAGAAGATAATAAGTGTGGCTATTAATTGGCTATGCAAAATTACAACACATGACAAAGATTGGAAACCTTCCATACATACAAAATTGGACATAGCAAAAAAAAACAATTAATAAGCTCTCAATTAATTCGGGTGACATGGAATGCCAAATCATCTGCCACATAAGTGTGTCAATAAAGTATGTCAAAAAAAGGGTGTCTCTATAGAATTATTCTTTAGAGATTAGTCATCATTACCGACGAAATTCAGTCAGTATTAATATATACGAGTGATCAATTTTCGTCGTTATTAGAAACACAATTTCTAGTAGTATCTCTTGTTATTTTTTAGACCAGGGGCACATGTAGGCTACGAATGGGGTGTGCTCCAGCCCACCCCCAATTTTTTTTCTCCATTTTTCTTCTATGTGATTTTTTTTGGGACAGTTTTTTTCAGGAGATATCCCACACCAATCTATTCTAATTCAGTCTAGCCCATCCTAGTTTATATTTCTAGATCCGCCCCTGTTTTAGACAACACGTGATGTTTAATTAGGGGACAACGCAGCATTGCTCCAATGAAGCGCAGCAGTATCCGGTCTGGTTGAGAGTTCGAGCCTCGAAAGTCGAAACTGTTTAGAGTGAGGTGGGTGTGTGAGTAATAAAAAAAATAAAAATAATATTTTGTCCGCAGTTTGTAACCGCGGACGTAACCGCCAGCCGACGTGGCGGCCGGCCATTGGCTCCCCTGCAATCTTCGGATTCCACCCAAACCACAATGGCCGGCCGTCACGTCGGCCGACGTTCACGCTCGCGGTTACAAACCGTGGACAACGTAGCAACTCCCAAAAAAAAAAAGTACCAGGGACATCTCGTGGTGGAAGTTGATCAACTGATCGACGGGAGCCTCGTTGGCGGTGTAGACGCGGTCGGTCATCTTGATGCGCGTGGTGGCACCTATGTGTTTGGTCTCCTCCCACCCGAACGCCCGGACCGCGCGATCGAACTCCTCGGCGGAGCGCACGTCGTAGCCCCTGAAGAGGACCGCGCCGTGCGAGCGCAGCAGGTCCGTGATCGATCCCCTCTCCCTCTCGACTGTCTCGACGAGGCTCTCCAGGCTAGAGTGGACCGCGGTGGGCGGGACGAGCGTCTTCGGGAACACGGCTCCTCGGAACACCTTCTCCCCGTCGATTCTTCCTTCTGCGAACCCCATTTGCTCCTCTCTGAGTATGTTCAGTGCAAGTGAAGAACTAATGTAGTTGAAGCACTTATGTAGTGTCCGGTTGAGCATTGACTTAGTCGTGGCGTTCATAATTCATTTCATCATGTGCTCTACGGATCAGGTTGCGCAAGTACAAGAGGAAATTCTGTCGCGTGCAAGTGCAGATGATTGTTACATACAGTACAGAAAATTGTACAATAGTGTAGTTGGGGTGAGCGTTATTCGGTTTTGAACTGAAAATCGAACCAAATCGAATCGAAACGAGCCGAACCGAATAAGAGATTCGATTCGGTTTTTAAAAAAATCGGTTCGATTTCGGTTTTAAAAATACTAAATTTTCTTATTCGGTTTCAGTTTGGGTTTTGGATTTCGATTTCGATCCAAAACGAAAAATCGAATAAGAAAATTTAATATATATATATATATATATATATATATAGAGAGAGAGAGAGAGAGAGAGAGAGAGGGGTATTAATTATAGGTATATACTATAGGTATATAATAAATATATCTAGGTATATTTAGTTATTATATATATTAACAAAAAAAAAACACAAATAACTCCAAAAATCGAATAAACCGAAAACCGAACCGATTTAATTCGGTTCGGTTCGGTTTCGGTTTTGCTTATTCGGTTTCGGTCCAATTCGATTTTCGGTTATTCGGTTCGGTTGGAACCGAATACTCACCCCTACAATAGTGTACTGTAAGAGGACAGGATGAGCACAATATAACCTACACCAGCATCAATGTTTTAAAGATCGCACTGATGATTGAACCCAATTTATTTTTGGTAGAGATCGGACTGGGTTCAACCGGATTCAAATAAACTTTATTTGGTTCAAATAGATAAGATATCAATATTTACTTATTGGTTTGATTTGATTTGGTTCAAATAGATAAGATATCCATATTTACTTATTTGTTTGATTTGATTTTGTTTGGCTCTTAGTATGTTTGGCTTGGTTTGATTTTACAATATAAGGTCTATTAAAATCAAACAAGAACCAAATGGTCCAAATCTAACGTGATATATTTTTTTGAGTTTTTTTAGAAAATCAAAATTGGTCGGTTCAATTGTGAACCGGTTCAATCGGTTCACGGCTAAACTTCCGCTCTGAGAAAACCGACGGTTATTTAAAAACCCGATTCAAAAGAGACCGGACCAATTTTTTTTGGCAAAAATCGATTAGATCCGGTCCAACCTCCGGTTCGGTCTAGTTCTGACAACACTGATCAACACCGAATGCAAGGCATATTTTAACCGAAAGTCTTCGAGAAGACTGATCAAAATATTCATTTTTTGACGTGCTCATTTAGAGTAACACGTATAATATAACTAGTGTGTAACCTAGATTTTATTATAAAAAAAAATTAAAAAAACTATTTTGTATCTCACTTAATCATAGAGTAAGGGTGCATTTTATTACAAGGTAGAAAATAAGTGAAAAATAAATTAATTCCTTGAGAACTTTTTTATTTTGATGGAAAAATAAATTAATTGCGTCATTACAATTGGTGAAAATTTTGTGATAAAAATATTTTTCATGGAAAAAACCTCAATCAAACACAGCCTAATCTGTCAATTTTACCTAATTTTTTTACAATGATCTAATTGAACTTTCTTAACAAAATATACAATTGGTGCTTGATGTTTGGCACATGTTTGATAGCGATTGAGAACTCAAAAGTCAGTAGATGACTGTTACAATGACGCAATCCCGATCCGCTTGCAATTTTAGCACATGTTTGATACATATAAATATGTTGTTGCCCACAAATCAACGGTTAGAAATGAATTATTTTATAGAATATATAAACTTATTAATGAGTCATGAAGTGATTTAATCAATTAGGCTCCATTTGATGCAACATGCAAACCTCTACATATTATAGTATAGGCTTAATTGCAATACCCTCAACTATTTTCGTTTTTCAACTTACCATCTCAACTTCTTCTTTTTTCAAGTCGATACCATGAATTTTATTTGGACAATAATGTCTCTGCCTAAAATTTAAAACTATTCCCCAAATCCTCCCCTCCATCTCCGCTCCTCCCTTCAGCCCCAACCCCTCCCCCCCCCAACCCCCCTACTCTCTCCTTCGGCCACAACCCCTCCCCCCCTCCCCCCCGGCCAGCCGCCTCCGCCCGCAGCAACCCCACCCCCGCCCCCCTTTCGGTGTCCCTCCTTCAGCCCCCAGAAGCAGCCCTCCCGTCGCCCTCCTTTTCCGCCTCCACCGGGGGGGGGGGGGGGGGGCATCGCCGACGAGGGAGGGGGGGGCATGGGAAGAGAGAAAGAGGGAGCCAGGGATAGTTTGAAAATATTTTGGATTTTAGGTATTAAGTTGAAAAACTAAAATAGTTGAGGGTATCGAGTTGTTGAATAAAAAAAATTAGGGTATTAAGTTAAAAAACGAAAATAGTTGAGGGTATCAAAGTATAATTAAGCCTATAATATAATATGTTAATGATGTTATACCGTGTTTGATGCATTTTTTTAAGTTCAGCTATATCTTTCTTCTGTTCATGCAGCTGCAGCTATAGTCAGGGATCACAGAGGAGTTTACTTATCCGCCATGTTGCAGTGTTCTTCAACTGATTTGCAATGTGGGCTTAGTGCAGAAGCATAAATCAAGACCTTTAAACTCGGAACAGATCTAGCCAAAAAAAAAAAAAAATCAAGAGAACAAACACTATTATTGAAGGAGATGTGTTAAACGTTGTTCAAATGCTTCAAGGAGATGATGAAATAATGGCCTCTGTTCCCTGCTGACATGAATATTGACCTCTCTTTTACGGATCAAAGTGGGAATTCAGTTGCATACACTCTTGCAAAATATGTGAATAGATGAAAATTTAAAATTTTCTCTACTATGTATCCAGCAACGGCTAATAGCTGAAGCTGCAAACTCTGTTCAAACATATAAATGAAAGACAATACTTCTCTTTCAAAAAAAAAAAGAGTTCAGCCGTATACAACGTATTGTCTAAAAATTATACAATCCTTGTATATCACACTTCCCAGACATCATATAGGATAACATTATCTTTTAGTTTATACATTGTATAGATTATATGTTGTACATAGTTTATACTATACTATCATATACGATGCATCAAACGGAACCTTAGAATTTTTTTGACAAGTATCTGCAAAAAAAAAAAAATTAAATGGCCGTCTTAAATATTGTAGGTGTTATAAATATGACATTTGTTAGTTGCCTACATGTTGGACAAGTAAGTATCTGCAAAAGGTATATTATTGATTATTCTCATTTTTATTTTTACCAATCAAATTAAGTATTCATGCATTTTTCTATTAATTGTCATCAATATTTGTTCTAGAGAAATTCATCATCTTATTATTAGGAATTTACTTCACTCACATTAGGATAATCGAGTTACATACTAATATGAGCCAATAGAGCTCATCACTAGTGAAGGAAACGGTGGCCAAATATCGTAAAATTCAGAAGGTTGAATCAAATGTCATCCTTGATATGGATAATAATAAGCTTCATGGTGAAAATTTTGAGGGACAAGAGAATACTATCTTGACATCTGCAGAATTTTTTTTTTTGGGTCATGAATAACTTAGTTTCATTTATTTTGAGTTACACTATTTTTTATACTTTTATGATTTATGTTGATATTGTCTAAATTTATAGTTTTGGCATCTATTTTTTGTGAACAATATTTTTATAATTTATTAATAATGGATCCCAATGTACGTAGATTGGAAATTTATGTACGTTATTTTAGTCTCATTCGATTATTAATTTAATTTTTAGATTTCTTGACATGAGATTTCTTAATTTTTTGGGTCACTTTGATAAGACAATATTCTCAAATTTATGGGGGACCAAAGGAAGATAAATGTCTTCTTACATTATAAAGTCTGTGAATTATTGAAAATAAAGTTTAATTAGGAAAAAAAAAATAGTCGTATTATCTAATAAATACTAAGCTAAATTTATTTACAGAAAATAAAATAGCAGGATTTTACAAAAGAAATGTGCGCCTAATGAACTCATTGCAGCCGAGGATGCCGATACGAAAGTTTAACTTTATATTTTAGGATATTGAAGCGCTACTCGAAAATACTTGCAAGTTATTGAAGTACAAATTAGCCTCTTCATATAGAGTGGTGTCAGTGGCATGCAGCCATGTAGCTAGCTAGGAAGCATTCATCACATGAATATGAATACTTATTGGCAAGTTATTGATGGAAATAACCAGAAAACTAACTACTGTCAACACTTCAGAGCTAGCAATGTTTTCCCTTCTGATCAAACCTCTCGTCATAGTTGGACAAATCCAGTATCCAAAGTCTGCCTGGTATCCTTATACAAACTAATCCAAATAATTACCATGGACATCTCGTGGTGGAAGTTGATCAACTGATCGACGGGAGCCTCGTTGGCGGTGTAGACGCGGTCGGTCATCTTGATGCGCGTGGTGGCACCTACGTGTTCGGTCTCCTCCCACCCGAACGCCCGGACCGCGCGATCGAACTCCTCGGCGGAGCGCACGTCGTAGCCCCTGAAGAGGACCGCGCCGTGCGAGCGCAGCAGGTCCGCGATCGATCCCCTCTCCCTCTCGACCGTCTCGACGAGGCGCTCCAGGCTAGAGTCGAGCGCGGTGGGCGGGACGAGCGTCTTCGGGAACACGGCTCCTCGGAACACCTTCTCCCCGTCGATTCTTCCTTCTGCGAACGCCATTGTTCAGTGCAAAAGTGAAAGAACTATTATTGTAGTTGAAGCACCATACAAATTTTTATGTAACGTAGGATGAGCATCGACTCCGAAGTCTTCTTACTTCTAGAAGAGGCATCATTCATTTCATCATGTGCTCTATGGATCAGGTTGCGCAAGTAGAAGAGGAAATGGTGTCGCCACGTGCTTGCCTTCGGTTGAAGAAATCATTTTAAGCGAATGGAATAAATAGATTATTTATAAGCGTACAGCAAAAGTTGATCAGGCACATTTTTCTAACATTTTCTGGCAGTCCATCTCGTGTTTGACTGGACTGCCACATTTTCTGGCAGGCAGTCCACAAAGTATCTAGGACTGCCAGAAATTGTGGCAGTCCTGAACTATCAAAATTTGGCTGATCAACTTTTGCTCTGCTCTTATAAATATTCAATAAATATTGTGGAGTTGTACCTAATCTTTGGATTAGGGAATCTTACACAAACTATTGCTATAGAACTAGAGGATCGCCCAATCCTGAGTGAGGGGCCGGTCCGGTCATCTTTGAAGGCCGAATTAAATTTTTTCTACTACTAGTTGTAAATTTTATGAAAGGAGAGAGTCTTGTAAAATTGGATAACTAATCTAAACTGTCAAAAAAGACAATCCGACGACTGCTTATTTTTAAACAACATACGAGTATGCCTAAGTACGGAGATCACCATCCCTTCTCTCTCTCTCTCTCTCTCTCTCTCTCTAAATATCCGAGTATATCCAAGTGCCAAACATCAACAACATCCCCAAAACACAAAATTACTACTGCTCAACAATTTCAAGAAGAAGGGATTCAAATTTGTTGTTTGCATATTTTGCTCAAGACTTTATATCGTTTTCTGGGAGGAGTATCCTTCTGAACCTGATAGCAAACTCTTTTCCAGTGGCACGAAAAAAGTATCGACATATAGATACACCTCAAAGCTATTTTCGTTTTGTCTCTATTAATATTATAACTAACAATTTTAGAAAGTTATTCCTATACTACTATGGAGGTGAGATGAACATGGCTTCGATCTAGGGGTCCAACTCGGACGTGTTAAACCCAAATCCGATCGGTAACTCGATAATGGGTTGGATTTGGGTTGAAGATACTCGGGTTCAGGCTCTGGTTAAAATCTTTAAACCCGATCAAAAATTGGGTTGGGCTCGAGTTCATGTGTCGGATTACCCAAAAATCATATATATATATATATATATATATATATATATATATATATATATATATATATATATATATATATATGAGGAAGGATCAAGATTCTCACACTTTTTGCATCCCCAAGCATTTTCTCTATTTGCACCGTTGGATGGTGCTTTAAGTCATCTAATCTTAACCGTTGATTTACCAATGGTTAAGATTAGATGACTTAAAGCACATCCAACGGATGTGAACATGGGGATGCATGTGGATGCAAAAATTGTGGGGATGCCTATCTTTCCTATATATATATATATATATATATATATATATATATATATATATATATATATATATATATATATATATATATATATACTTCTTAAATAAAAAGATTAAATTCAAAATTCCTCCTCCCAAACTCTTCAACTCATTATCCTAAATCTTATTTCAGTTTGTATTTTGTAATGATCAATGCTTGAATGTTATTTGATTATGTGCTTAGTATTACTTTTGTTTAAAATTATTTCAAATATTATATTATAGTGCTCCAATAAACTAGATGGACCCGATCGACCCGAGCCCAACCCGATTGTCACGCCCCAGAACCAGAATACTGGAGAGCGGGGGCAGACATAGCCAGCTACGTATAACGGAATGGAATCCACACCGCTATACGGTCACGGCTGTCTAGATATGTGAGGGTTTCACTACAATCCATCAGTCTCTTAAGGTCATAAAATAGCCTATTGTCTCAATCTTAACCAACTAATAATAATCACAAGATATCAGATCTCCAAATATACAATTGTAAGGCGTCCCAAACATTACATATCAAGATGATCATGAAGCTAGTCGTTACAAAATGTGAGGACTAGCAAGAGTTCAGTCATACATGATCAACCCCCGGGGCTTGTCAATCATGTTACAGCCCGTAGGCAGATAGTAAGTAAGTACAATCGAGCTAACACTTGCTCGTCGGCTAAACGCCTCAAAAGAATAATTTGCAATATTACAGTGGGAGAACAAAAGAAACCCACTCGATGCCCTGCTTACGCATGGTGACCACCATCGGGCTGGAAGACAGGTAGATCCTTTGCTGCTGCTCCGGTATCTGGCCATACAAAACCAGCTGGGTCAGACCCCAGAAAAAGCAAGTGCCACAAAGGAGGCCACAAAATGAGAACAAAAGCCAGCAAATTAGCACAATAATATAATTACATAATAAGAAACAATAATTTAAGAAAAGCATGATGGGTAATTATAAAAGACAATCTTGCATAGAATCACTAAAAGACAGGACATATGGAAAAGCATGTCAGGATGATATACGATGAGATAACCATGGGACTATTCA
The DNA here is from genome assembly GCA_029216955.1 of Iris pallida. NCBI lineage: Eukaryota > Viridiplantae > Streptophyta > Magnoliopsida > Asparagales > Iridaceae > Iris > Iris pallida. The sequence continues at coordinate 10,341,862 of JANAVB010040820.1, read as the reverse complement.
GATAGCTAGGTTACAACCCGTAAACCAAACAAGGACCGGGGTTGTAACCCTTCGTCTGAACGAAACTTGGTTTCTCTCACCATTTATCGGCAAGATAAATATAAGAAATCGGGTCAAGTAACAATCTAGAGCAATCATTATAGTGACAATCTGGAGTGACAATCATTATAGTGACAATCTGGAGTGACAATCATTATAGTGACAATCTTTCAATCATTCTGGTACAATTTTACAATCAATCAATTCTAGACAATACTATACTGGACTAGACTCCATCCAAGCAATCACGGCCAATCATTGTCTACGGCTTTCTACATTAACTAACTAGGGTTATCACAATCCTAGTTACTAGCAAGATGCAATGAGATGCTCCAAGTAGTCACAGGTCCTGCAGCTATCCAGGTTATCCAGGCAATCATTATAGTGACAATCTGGAGAGTACAATGCATTATAGTGACAATAGAGTTCAATCATTTAAGTGACAATGGTGGGTGCCCCACATAACAGTGGGCTGGAAATGTGCCCTACTCGTCGGCAGGCTACAAGTCCAATCATTTGCGGCCGGAATAACGGGATCGCCTGTAACTGGGGAACATCTCTTCATGACTAGTGAATTATACTAATCATTAACCTTAGTCCAATTCAGTAGGTACTCCTGACCGTGGTACTCAGGAGTCCCCTCCTAGACATGATGCAAGACATGACTGGATTATTTGTACAAGCACAATCGCCCACGGTGTCAGGATTAATTATACAGGTCATGTCATGTCAGGTAGCCGTCGCAACAGCTATTCAAGATATATCAGGTCATGTTATCATATCAAGTGTACTAGTCAGGAGTGCGCCACGACGGGCCATTATCAGGTCATGCTCAATTATCAATTCCAAACATATCAAGTAAATTCGTGATTATCAAGTTCAGGACAAAAGGCGTAAGGATATAAAATGGACGTAAAATATCTAATAAAATATCAATATACAGGGCTATAGAAGAGCCAAGCTTAAAGAATTAAGATCAAAACTTCAAGAGCCAATGGGTCAAGCAAGGGGGGTTCAGGGGGCAGCGTACGTAAAAGTCACGCACGCAGGGCAGCGTATGCAAAAGTCACGCACGCAAGGCACGCTCAAGTCTGCGTACCGAGGCACACCCAAGTTTGCGGCGTACGTGAAAAGTCACGCACGCTCAAGGGGAGCAGCGTACATGAAAAGTCACGCACGCTCAATGGGCAGCGTACATGAAAAGTCACGCACGCTCAAGGGGAGCAGCGTACATGAAAAGTCACGCACGCTCAAGGGAGCAGCGTACATGAAAAGTCACGCACGCTCAAGGGAGCAGCATACATGAAAAGTCACGCACGCTCAAGGAAGCAGCGTACATGAAAAGTCACGCACGCTCAAGGGAGCAGCGTACATGAAAAGTCACGCACGCTCAAGTCTGCGTACGCGCAAAAGCACGCACGCAGAAGACACGCTTCCAACAGGAAGCGTATCCAAGGCTCAGTGTCATAAGCTAAGAAGCTCTGCACACTGCTCACTGTCTTCTCCAAACAGCAAGAACACCATGATGAACCCAAAGCTTCAAAGCATCACAACTTAGCCATCCGAACTCCAAATCCGGATTTCCAAGGTTCCAACTGGAGTGAAACTGAATGCTCTTCCACATGGAAACATCAAAACCCATAAACATCCAACTAAAATAGATCAAACCATGCAAAAATCCGAAAATAGAAAAACTTAGATCTAGAGCAATGGAGACACCAAATCACAAAAAGCCAAGAACTAATGTTGATCACCATGTCCTAATCTAGCTAATAGACCAAGAAAATAGGGTTCTCATGTAGTGGCAAGATGCACTTGCCTATGGGTGGAGAGTTGTGGAGGAAGGAGAAGAAGAAGAAAATAAATGGTGGTGGTAATGAAGAGAGAGAGTGTTAGGTGGGGATTATAAAGAGGGGGGGATGTGGTGTGTTGGGGGTGGAGTATAGGCTAAGGTGATCCAACTATAAAGAACCAAACCAAACCAACCCAAACCAATTAAAACCGAGCCATGACAAAACCCAACTACAAGAAATACCGAAATTCCACAAGTTGAGAAAAAAAAAATACATGCCAAAATCCAGATACGAGTATAAATACGAAATACGGGAAATACGAAAAATAAGGGTGACACCGATCCTCCGGACTTGGTCTTGGACTTCATATATTATGATTCATCGGATTGGGCTCGGGTTGACCTCAAGTCCGACCCAACCTGTCCAACTTGCACCCCTACTTTGATCCAAGCAATAAACCAGGATCTGATCAAACCTTCTCAATTTGATGGCAATCGGAAGGATTTGTTGTTACCAATAACGAAAATAAGGTTTGTAAATTAAATAAATCTCTATATGGATTAAAACAAGCACCAAAACAATGGTATTTATAGTTCGACTCATCCATTTTTTTTGTTTGGGTTTGCTCATAATTGTGCTGATATGTGTATTTATTTGAAATTTACAAAAGAATATGGTGTAATTGTATACTTGTATGTTGCTGATATGTTTATTACTTGAACAAATATGCTTGACATTTTTGGAAACTAAGAAATACTTAGCTTCAGTCTTTAAGATGATGTGTGAAGTTGATATTATCTTAGGTATTACAGTTAGAAAGCATGATCGAGGATATGCTTTAATCCAAACATATTACATTGAAAGAACATTGTCCAAATTTAAGCATCCTAATTTTAAAGAATTTAACACCTCCTTTTGATTCAAGTGTTAAATCGATAAAAAAATTCAGGTAGGACAATTGTTCAACTTGAATATGCTAGTGCAATTTGTAGTCCACCAATACTTGTTGAATATACGGATGCTAGTTGGATCACAGGTACAAAAGATAACATGTCCACGTTTGGTTGGATGTTTCTCCTTGGTGGGGGTGGGGGGGGGGGTGCCATTTCATGGGCATCCAAGAAATAAATTTGTATATCTCATTAGACTATAGAGTCGAAAGTTAAGCCTTGGCGATTATGGAGATCGACTGAATGAGTTAGGAGCTTGTTATTAGATATCAAATTGTGGCCTAAATCAATGTATCATATTTTCATCCATTGTGATAGTCAAGCTACTCTATCAAAAAAATATAGTAGTACTTACAATGACAAGTGTAGACATATAAGTCTAAGACATGAGTTTTTGAGACAATTAATATTGGATGGAATGGTCACAATAATGCATATGAATACTAGTAAGAATTTAGCATATCCTTTTTTAGTAAAGGCCTACTTAGAGAAGTTGTAAAGGGACATCCAAAGAATGGACTAAAAATCTCTTATAAAAATCACCAACAATTGTAGCCCAATATTAGAGTAATAAACTAACTACTACAAGGTTTAACGTGCAAAACTAAGTTGTTTTAAGTGATTGAGATACATTGATTAACAAATATAGCTCCATTTGATTGTGGCAAAATCAGTGTGACCACTATGATGATGAGGGTGAGATTTGCTCTTAATAAAATTAAATAAATCATGAGTAGTGGGGTATATAAATTAACCCCACCTATGTGAATGTAGGAGTGGTGTCTCTCCTCAGGAGAGTTTAGAGATTTACTCTCTAGATCATTTACAAAACCAGAAGATTAGCACATGGCCATAAAAGTTCTAAAACGACTTTTGAAATTGTTGTAACCAAGATGTTAATGTATAAAATACCTCCAATTTTATTGTAAAGAGTAATTGATTAAAAGCTAAGGCTACCAATAACTTTGATGTATTTGTACTAATTCAAGGTTTAAGTTATAAACACTTTCTACTATTCATTATGATATTATTTCATATTGTGTTAATAGACTTACTGATTGTACAATTAAAGTGGGAGATTAAAAAATAAAAGTTTAGTTGTACAATCAAAGTGGAGGATTGTTAAGAATTTAAGTTCATTTGCACAAAGACAATCTTTCTAGTTCAAATCTTGATTTGAACGAATCTTATGATTTGTTGGGTTTTAATGAATCTTCATATTCATTGGATTAGATGATTTTTTATATTCTTTGAAATTTGGTTGTGATTGTTCGCTCGGATTCGTTTACTTTTAGATTCATTCTTAATGTTGGAAGATGTATACACGTCCATGAAAAGACATGAAAATTTATATGAATATCCAAGTATACCCATGTCCCAAACATCACCGATATCACCAAGCGTAACACAAAATCACTACTAAACAGTTTCAACAAAAAGAGATCCAAATTTGTTGTATCAGGGAAGAAGTATCCGTCTAAACCTGATAATAAATCTTTCCGAAGGGAGGCAAATAATTTTTTATAAAAAAAATATTGACATACATATACTTCTCAAAGTTATTTATATTTTATCTCTATTAATATTATCACTAACAAAAAAAAGTGAGTTCAATCTCATCACTACAGTGGAGAATTTGTATGGTTGGAGAATTTCATCACGAAATTGATAATGATGTGTACCCAGACATCTGGGATTTGAGTGGTTTTTTTGGGGTATTCTTTTCACCAATAATTGCTGATCCCAAAGATCTGGTATGAGCTCATTCTTGTTGTTTTCACCAATAATTCCTTTTAAGAAATCAACAACTTTCTCATGAAAATATAAAAAATTATAATTTTTTAAAATAGGTTATCAAAATTATTTTATAAATTATATTTCTAAAAATTATAATAAATTAAGAATAATTTTAATAATTCATCTTAAAAATCCAAAAATATTGTAAAAATCTCCTTGTCAATTACAATTACGAACTATAATGGTTATATGTAAGTTTGCAGCAGTACAAGCAGTACGACTGGGTTGTCTCGTACGTTTTGCTAAACATTTCTTTGTGAAATATACTTTTTTTACTCTGTAGACTCAGAATATGTCACATTTATCAGACTTCTGATATTATGGGGTCGTAGATGGAACGTCCACACGTCCTTACGATATTTTATTATTGTTATTGTACTTCTGTCAACACTAACGTTCATTTTTTTTTTTTTTTTGAAATATACATATACTCTTCGCTATAGTCCAACAACTATATACCACCAATTCGTTGGTTTGATTCCAACGATAGGAAACAGGAAAGTCGCGTGTCCGTATATGTATCGCTACCGATATTTGCCAGACTGTTCGAACATGAATAAAATAAGAAGAAGTAGACAGCGAGTCAGAGTGTTAAGAATCTCACCTAATTAAACAGCTACAGCCAGAGTCTCGCGTCCGTGTCAGAATTGTGTCTATATAAAGCTGGGTGGTCCGGTCCTCGCCTATCCAACGACCGTACGGATCGCTCGGCTGGCCACATGATGATGCACCCAACTATTCTTTAGTGGCTCTCTTTCTTTCTCTGTTGTTGATTTGAAAGAGATCAATAATTTGCTTTAAATGCATTTTGTTGCTTACTACTTCAACCCAAAGCCACTTGCTTCTTCTCTTCCATTTTTAGCTTAACAAAACGGTTAGACCAACAAAGAGAGGCATTTGATTCTCGGAATCAGAATCTTAGAAAATAATTTATTTTATGTGTTTGAATGAAGGAAAGTAAAAAAGGGGTTCTCCATCCCAAGATTTTTTTTTTTAAAGAAATAAAAATAGAAAAAAATAGTCTCCTCCTCCACTCATTTATTTTTCAAAGACGTTCCCACGTGGCAGGCGTCCGTTGCCTTCTCCGTCTGGGTGGATCCAAGTTAGCAGGAGGGGCCAATGGTTGTCCGCCACGTGGGCACGGGCCAGTGCGGGCCAGCTCCACGGACGGACAAAATAGCAATTTTTTTTTCTATCTCAGAAGTTCATGGAATTAGGACATTGAAAAAGAAAAATTATTTCGGATGCCAAAATAAATGAGTAGGAAAAAAAATTAAATCACAAAAGAAAGAGAAAAAAGGAAAAAAAAAAAAAAAGGTTCTCCCACCCATTCAAAGATTTATTTTTCTCCTCTAAAGATTTACCTTCCTTCTCAATTCCTTTGGTTTTTAACACTAAAAAAATGATTGAAATTCTAATTTCTCAAAAGAAAGGAAAGAGCAAGAATCAATTTCCTTTCTGCGATCTAAAAGATGCCTCAAGGATTCACTTTACCTCTTTTTTTTACATTTTCAAATTTTTTCAAAAAAATATATAAAAAAAATTCTAATTTAATAACAAATAATTGATTTTTCTTACTTTCCTTTTGCAAAACCAAAACCTCATATAGAGGTAAAGCATTATAGGAGAAATAATCAATCACCAAGCTCGTTTGTTTGACGGAATCATGGGGTTGAATTTTTTTTCTTCTTCTATGTTTGTGTGCCATAGAAATTGAGAAAAAAAGAAAAATAATTTTCAATGGAAGAAAAATTATAGAAAAAAAATAAGTTCCAAGAAATTTATTTCCTTTCCATTAACTTTCCGCGAACTAAACTAGGCCTAAAGATAGTGGATTGAAAAAAGAAAAAAAAAAAAAAAAAAAAAACTACAACTTGACAACATAACAAATTTTTAGCAACAAATGTATTGTAAGTGACTACGTGGAAAGGAAGATGCTGCAAATGCAAGCTGCTAATGAATTCTTAAGACAGCTGGGAATATCATTAAGTGACAGTTCTATATGGTTAATGGTTTATTAGTTGAAGCAGCTGGTACATGAATTTATTCTAATCCATGTGGCTGTGGGTGCCAGTCGCTACACCAACATAAATTTGGACATTAACATTGTTCAACTTGTTCCGTCCAATCCAACCAAAACTAACGAAACCAAAAAAGCTGATATATACTTGTTAATTTAAAACCTTTCATTAACTGCCAATCAAAAGACTAAGCTCATGCAGTTTACTGCCGCATGTCTAAATAAATAAATAAATAATTATTCGAGTCACATTTCGGTTTTTTTTTTTTTTTTTGTTACAGTGTCCGACGTAACATACGAGACTTTATGCATACTCTGCTACGTGCCTTTTGAACTCACTGTTCTCAATTTTTACACACAGATCCCACGTCTCTCCCGCGGTTCGATCCTGAGATCGTCCGTCTAGCCAGCCACTTCTTGTTGGCTACAAGAGCCAGCTAAGTTCGGTCATTTCAGCCTTTTATTAATTTAAAAAAGAAAACTACATTTCAATCTCCGTCGTTCCTATCGTCCCATATTTTGTATGCTTTTATCCTCTCTTTAATTTAATCTTCTTAATCAGGATTTCTTTGATGTTATTATGTTAATAATCATAGAGAATCTAAAGAGGAGTGAAGATTTGCTGTTCCAATTCTCCACTCTCTTATAAAAATAACACATCATATTTAAAATAATAAATTTTTTATTTAAAAATTAAATAATTATATATATATAAAAAAATTATATTTAAGAGTGGAACAAAATTGGAACATAAAGAATTGAAGCAACAAATCCGCTGTTCCAATGCTCCCTCTAAAGAAATGGTTTGATAAATTCTTTAGAAAAATTCCTCTGGTAGACTTCTCAATTGGTTGCACATTAACATTTCACTAAATATTCATAAAAATAGTTTAATTTTTAACGGACTAAATATATTATCGCACGTCTTTATGTACATGACTGAGCCAGATAATGGTTGATTAAAGTTTCTATGTACTAGACGTACTTACTAGATTGAAAAAACATTACATCATAATTTTATTTTAGAATTTTAATACTTTTGCCGCTTCGGCTAAGAAAAAAATTACTAATCGAACAAACCAAAATTAGCTATATCAATTTTTTTTTCAACACGTGCGAGCTCACTTAAATCGTGTCCTCCGCACACGTGCACAAAACTCACAAGTGCACAATATTAGGTGTAACCAAGATCCAAACTAATAAAATAAAAAGTGTAACCCTCCATTCCCCTCTAGAAAAATTAATTTATCTGCCGGGTTCACTATACACCTTTTATCCTCAATCATTAAAATGTATAGAAATATATGATTGCTTAAGAATATAAAGATGTACATATTTTCATACAATCTAATAGCTGCTACGCACAATAAGTCTGGCACATAAAATAATCTCTTTTAGAATTACAGATCAGCTTAATGACGTTCTAACAAACTCAAAGCTGTATAATCAACATTTTATTGCTGTCAATATTGGTGGTCCATCCATATCCAACGGCTGAGATCACTTCAGCAAATTATTAATCCAAAAGTTCATATTTTTTTTCATTCCTCCTCTGTCTTCTTCTTCCTCAGCTCCTCTCCCCCCTATATCTATCTATCTGTATATTTATATATATGGAACTGGAACCCTAATTTTCTCGAAAAATTCCCCCCAAATTAGGGTTCGATCGAGAGCTTTGGAGGAAAATTGGATCGATCTGGTAATGCATACCCAGATTTCTTTCGTCAAATTTGATCCTTTTGTATTAGATTTTGATTGTCGTGTGCTGTTGCGATCCTGATTCTTGGATCGATTCGCAATTTTGAGACGCCCATCGTAGGAAAAATAGGATTTTGACATGCGGGTTTACGTTTATTTTTCCATTTCGAGCTCAAAGATGCGATTTTTGGCTGTACTTTAAAATTTTCTGTGAGATCTGGTACTGTAAAAGTTGTTCTTGAACTAAAACAAGTAGACTAGGCTTTGTATTGATATTCTGGAGCAATTGCAACGTGAAAGATTTGATTTTGGAAGGATTATAGGTCAAGAATGTGATTGTATATGTATTTGATTGTTGCTTGTAGTTGAATAGTGTATTTTTTGTGTAAGAAATTTTCTTCTGTGTTGGACTCAGACCCATGGCAAACATGAAAGGGGCTGCCAACTTCAGGAACCAGACTGCTTGCACTGGCAAACAAGCTTTCCTTCCTCCCAAAAGCCCGTTCCCGACCGTCTCCCCGTCATACACGGATTACGGCTGTATCGGATCCAAGGGGATCCCGAAACTGAGAGACGGTCACAGACACCACCAGCGTACCTCCTCCGAGAGCTTTCTCATCGAGGAGCAGCCTTCTTGGCTCGATGAGCTCCTCAACGAGCCGGAGACGCCGGTGAGGAGAGGAGGCCATCGTCGGTCGTCGAGCGACTCGTTTGCTTATTTTGATGCAGCTAGTATGTACCCTAATGTAGATAGTTCAGGTCAGGAGGAATTTAGGCAGAGAAATCTTGGGATGATGCCTCAGTGGGGAGCCCAGGAATTTGATTATCTTAAAGATGTCCAACGGGGAAATTACTATAATGCGGAGGCCAAACCATTCACAAGACCCCAAATTAGAGGATGGGACTCTGGCATGAATGTGGTGAAAAACCCAAGTAGTCTTCCACATCCGAATGATAAGGTTGTCCATCCCGGGTCGTCATGCGTTTCGAGAGAATCTGATGCATCTACATCTTTTAATGTTGCTGAAAAGCACGAGCAAGAGGAGCCTACTCAAGACTTGAGAGGTGCAGCCGGGAAAAAGGAAGGCTCTCATGCTAAGCATTCTCAAATGGAGACAGATTCAAAGCGTGTTAAACAGTAAGCTTTGCACTGATTCATTACTTAGTTTTTTAGATATGCCTCTTTTATGGGTTAAGGTTTAAGTTATATCTTTGTTTGTTTTACAAATAACATCACCTTAAATATTCCATGATAATGTAATACCAATGTCTTTAATTGGATGCACTTTCATATTAATGGTTACTATTACCGTAGAAGTTTATGAATTATGATATGATTCGTTAATTTACTTTCCTTATTTACTAGTATAACTCAGCTTCTAAACTTTGTTTTATTCTTCATGTTCATCCCTGACTACCTGGAAATATGTCAGCTATACCACCAGGATGACATCGAACATTTTTAGATAGGTACAATATAGTCACCTATGTCGAGTACGAGTGACACAATACGGTTACAGACACCACTTTTCCGTGTCTTTGCAACCTAGCTGAGCTGAATGGAAAAAAAGGAGTCAACATGTGCAACATAACTAATAGATGTGGTTTGAACATGTGCTACATAGACTAATAGATGTATGGTTAGGAAGAACGATAATATATTACTCAAAGGTCCTTTTAGAATTGTGGCTAAGCCTAAACGAACTTATTGTCTTTGTAACAAAGGATATGGTTTTTGTTGATGTTACAACAAACATGGCTCCTTAGTGAGTATGTAGCACGAATATGGACACGGGTACGAATAAGGACATGGTACAGATACGAGACACAAGCATTTTTAGATTACAATATAGTCACCCCTATATTGTGCGAGTACATACACAATACAGTTACAAACACCATTTGTTCATGTCTGTGCAACTGCAACCTAGCTGTGCAGCTGAGCTGAATGAAAGAAAAGGAGTCAAATAGCCGAGCCCTAAAATTTGGTATTAATGACTTGATTTTTGTAGTTTGAGTTACACGAGTATAAGATAATTATAATAAAAAATTCCACATCCTTTAGTCTTTTAAAACTCTTTTAGGATTCTTCTCACCCCTTTTGCTTTGCATTCTTCTCAGGGATAGATTGTCTGAACTGGTTCTATATCGAGTGGCATCAAAACCTTATTGTTTCCTTGGACAAGCTTTCCTTCCATGGAACTATTCATTCTTCACTGTCTGTGAGGATCTCACCAGACCACAAAACCTTGTTGTTTCCTTGGACAAGCTTTCCTTCCATGGGACTATTCATTCTTCACTATCTGTGAGGATCTCACCAGAGCGCCTTCTAATTCTAATAGGCCATGAACTGGTTACAAATCATTTTGATCAAATCCGTAAGAAGTAATCATCAGTTTTGCCTCTGTCAGTCAATTTGTTCGTGTTATGGTACTTCTGAGGAAGAGCAGTGTGCTAATGTCTATGTTTCCCAGGCTATCACTAGAACTGGAAGCAATGTCATTATGATTACCATAGTTACAGTTAAGCTTGATTTATGTCCAACCACCAACTTCAAGATGCCACACAGCTACAACTCACCACCCTTTTCTGTTATCGTCATCGTCTGACTAGGCACCACACCTACTAGAAAGGTTGGGTTGTCATTGTGGTTGCTCCCTTAATCCCCACTACCAACATAATTGTCATGCTCCTCTTATCTGATGCCACTTATCATTATTTTCTGTCCGAAAGAATGAATTTGATGAACGAAAGATTGCTCCATCAAACCTTCAAGCATTTTGAACTATGTTGAACGTGATCTTTTCCTTTAGGATTGTGAAATAAACATTATTCCTTGTTACTTTGAACTCCTCTGTTTTGAAATTTTGTAAAGATCCCTTGTCTATGTACAATTTCCCATGGTTACTTGTAAAATGATTGATCTATTATAGTGTTTATTTGTTATGAGTTGTCAGTGTTTCATAGTATTTCTAGAAGTATTACCTTACATTGTGATTGTATTTGTTGTCACATCACAACAAATTTCTGATGACTGGCATTGGATCGGTATTAGACAGATTTGAATATGTATGTGGTTTTAGAATCAAAATCAATAATGTATGTGTTTGAAATCATGATGAAGTTATTTGAATGATGGTAATTTTGATTCTATAAAATAATCCATGTTTTAATCCTTTAGCAACTGTGACCATCCTTAAGATCATAAATCAGAGTAATGTGTAGGTTCGGAACCCTTTTGAGTCCTTGACAAAGTAATGCATCTGTGATAACTCCCTGACTTCCATAATCAAATCTATCTTAAAACTGAAACTTTCCGTAGCAACATCATTAGCTAAATGGGATTTCAAACAGTAATCCAAGAAAGTCTTGGTTGTCAACAAATAATTTCTAGTTTTAAGGACTATACTGTACTCTACTAGGCATGCTTATCTCTCATAGCAGCTATTGCTTCATGCTATTCTAATAAGTACAGGCTTCCTACCTGATGAGGAAACTTATACAAATCTAAACAACCTGCATAAGTATCTATCAAGTCTCTAGAGAAAATAAATAAAGATGTAAGTGGCTCTAGGTGGCTTAGACTGAAATTAGAAGATTCGATTGAACCAAACGCCTCTAAGTTCTAGCTTAGTTTACTTTTCTGTGTCTACAAACATTCTGTACTAAGCACAGCTATGATAATTTGATTACCTGGCTTTAGCATTTTCCCTAAGATTTGGAGTTTATTTTCTGTGCTCGAGGAGTATGGGTAATACCATTGGCACTATGCCAGTCCTTGGTCGCAGTTTCTTCTTATACAGTTATACTGCAGGAGGATGTGTAATACCTTTGGCACTTGGCTCGACATGAAGAAACTTTACATGTAGATGGTGATATTTCATAATTCTGACAAATTTGTGGAGGATATCCAAGACTTGATATGCTTACACTTGGAGTTTGTTTTTGGGTAGCTCCCTTCAGGAATATACTGCTAAATGTAAATTCCAAGAAAGCGACACTTCAAATAGAGCTATGGTGTTTGGGTATCCATAACTTAGTCTACATTAAGGACTCTTTTTAGCCTTGGAATGTTTGAGTTCCTGAGACAAAAGATAAGACATGTCTCCACCTCTTTTTTATTCTACTGAGGCCATTAGGCATCAGTGGCGGATGCAAGACCTTTACCTAGGCGGAAAGAAATATTTTGAATTAAACTTTTGTTAAAATGTAAAACATAAATCCCAAAAGTTAATGATAAATCTCGGCATATACTTGTAAAAAAATAACTTTGTCGTTAGTTCAATTGATCAGTAGTGCATAAGTTACGGGCCAGGTTCAGCAGACATGTCAGATGGCGGTGCATCAATGAAATTTCATGAGGAGCGGTTAGTTATTATATATTGGTTGAATTCTAATAGCTTATTTAATATTCATTTTTTTCGCCTAAAACAACTTTATCAACCTTCCAAACGGGAATTAAAATTATATTTTCAGGGTTTTTTAAACACCTTTGCACTTATTGTTGGTTCCCAACTAAAGATCCCAAAGAAAGTCTCATGGATCATTTTCCCATCATTCAGACAGTGCCTTAATGGAGAACGAGGACCCTTTTTTAGTAATGAAAAACATTGCTTCCCAATGTTATTATGGGGTAAGGTGCATGAATAATACCATTCAGGTAGTTGATTTTAATTCTAGTGCTACTTTGTAGTTACCTCTCTCACGCACATATAACTCCCATTTTATTTCTGAACAGTGGTCGTGACAGGGAGGGGCTAGGAAGCTGTCGTTTGTTTGGTAGAAAGTGAGAGAAGGAAGATGAAATGACTTCATGTAGAAACTAAAAAACATTTACACCGAATCATGTTTTATTTATTCCCTTGAAAAATAGTCTCACAATTTATTTTTCTTTCCTTTTCTTTACTTTCCACCACAACACACGACCTTAATAGAGGAATTCCAGCAGTAGTGAAGGCACCAAGCCACAGACTGTCCCTTCTTTTTTCTTCATCCAACCCAAATTTGAATTGGCTATTCTCCTATGGCCCTGGATTCCAATCCCTTCATCAGTTCAAGTTCTTTTTTCTAACTTAACATTTTTTTATTTGTTAACTCTAGATAAAAAATAGATAATTTGTATCTTTAATGTTCTAGACCTATCTCCAACACACACACATACACCATCTTAGAACCTGTTCTATTGGTCCCTCGCAATAAAAAATCCTGGCTTCGCCACTGTTTCTGGATACTCAATCCTTTAACTTGTTGCAGGCAATTTGCTCAGCGATCCCGGGTAAGGAAACTTCAGTACATTGCTGAATTGGAGAGAAATGTTCAAGCTTTACAGGTAACTGCTAGCAAGACAAGAATTAATGCTTTTGGGTCAGGAACCTTGAATGCTGAAAATTGGTAACTTGTAAGATATTATTGTTCTCACATTGTAATTGGTACATTACTTTATAGGCAGAAGGAATGGAAGTTTCAGCTGAACTGGAATTTATGGACCGGCAGAATATCATATTGGATCTGGAGAATAAAGCCCTGAAGAGCCGAGTGGATAGTCTGGCACAGGAGCAACTTGTCAAGCGCCGTAAGCTTACTATGCATAACATGCTAATACCAATTTTGTATTTGTCGATTCTCTTTCTCCACTACAGTTTCTTAGTTTTGTACTTAATATCTAGAAACATGTCTCATGATCTTTGAAAGGTTATGATAGAATTCTTATTATTACATACTATCCAAAACAGCATCTTCTGCTTATGTTGCTCAACAATTTCTGAAGTTTTGTTGTTCTCCTGCTTATGTATTCAGTCCATTCTATTCATCACCTTATAATGAAACATAACCAATCTTTTGAATCCTTAAAATTTTATTTGCATGCCATTATATCATATTCCTAAGATGAAGTTGCTCTGTCAGTGCAAACTGGAAATTGAGCCTTCAATATCCCTGTATCTGTATCTATATCTGCACCTGACTCCACTTCCCTTGAATGCACCCATCTCACTTGTGGGAAAAGATTAAGACATAATCATGATGTGGTCCACACCTGAGCTGTATGATCTGCTTAGTGTGTTTTTCCTTTGAGCTTCACTGTGAGATTATTATGATTTATGGCTAGGTTTCCTCTCGTTCCGAAGAACTTCTATTGACCAAAAATGTTTTGGTACTTGTTGATGGAGAAGCTTACTTAATGGCCGTAAACTACTTTGCCTTATGTTTGAAGCTACTACTTGAAAAATAATATTTCTATAACGACCAATAGGCTTGATATTCAAAGCAAATAGGTAAGGCTTTGTGAGAAATGTTCCCTATACCATCATGTGACAGTTGGATGTGTGGAAGCCTGTGACTGTGACTTGAATCAAGTCACCTGACAGAGAAGCTTAAATGGGAAATATATGTAATACAACTTTGACAGATAAGCAAGAGGTGTTGGGATTCAGTGAGAGTTGGAGGCACACACATTTGAAAGCTGGTTAGATGGAATACTGTAAAAAACATTTTGGAAGTTCTGGAAAATAAGAGAAGACCTCGGGAAGTATCTTTCTAAGATATCAATAGGAGGTTGACCAAGAAAGAAGCTCGGAGTCGATGATTTACACATTTTGTTCTCTTGTTGATGTCAAGGATTTTCAAGATGTTTTGATTATGAACTTTGATAGCATAACACATTTGCAGCTCAAAAAGAGTTGGTTGTTTGCTTGATGTGGACTGTCAGTTTGGTCCAAGTATTGTAGAAAATGTGTTATTTTCAAAATGACCATGTGTTTTTATCATCATCTTAAAGGGAAATGTTCATCTCACTACTTGTTCTAACCTTTCATCATTTTACCTACGCACACTATTACATAACATCATAATAACTCTGTTTATGTGGGACAAATGCAGTTCAGCAGGAGATGTTGGAAGGAGAAATTTCTCGCTTGCGATTGTTATTTCAGCAGCAGCAACAACCCGCACCACTTCCTGCCGTTACCCACAGTCGCAGTAACAGCAGAGACCTCGAGTACCAGTTCACAAATCTCTCTTTGAAGCACAAAGAGACGAATTCTGGACGAGATTCAGTAACTGGGCCTCTCAGAAATTGATCTCTCATCGCATATTCCAGGCACTGTGGTTGATCTCAGCCTCATCTCCATGTGTGGCTTTCCAGATTTTGGCTGGAGAAGTTAAGAGTTGCATTCTCAGTAACTTATCCAAGATGAATAATTTGAAGATCTAATTCTTACCTTTTATTTATCCTCCACTTGTTCAAGATTTGCACCTGGCGGTCATCTTCAGCTTACGCCTATTTGTTGATGCTCGACTCGTCGGAGGTGTTAGGGTTTTCCTGTAGTTCCATTTCCTTTCCACGTTTCTGTATTTTCTCGGGTTTATATTTCTTGATCTGTTTCTTTTGCCTCTTTCCCCAGTTTTAAAGTACTCTTGTTCCCCTTGTATTCTACTAGTGGCCATTGGTGTGCAGTGGGCCAGTGCTGCATGTGTAATGCCCTTTGTGAATGCTCTTCAATTCCGAAGATTAAATATGAGATTGGAGTTTTCTACATGTTTGGTCCTACAACATTTTACTAATCCATGTTATTTTTGCAATTGCTTGTGATCAATTGGCAGGATGATTGATATGTGACCATATTACTTGATCCGTGTTTATATATTGGACCATATTGCAAACTCATTCGCTTCATTCAATTACCAGCCCCTTGATTGCTTCGTATCGATGTTTGTCGATTGCTGACAACTTGGTCATGACAAGCTTTTCTGTGTGCATCATACTTGACCCACCTGTCATTGAGACGAGTAGACGATTTGGGTGACGAAGGGACTCACAATTGCACATAGTACTGCTTTCAGGCAACCCTACTCTTCATAGACAACTAGTCATTTGCAAGGACGTACATCGCATAATTTTAAATTACAAAGACTTGCTACTTGAATCTTGCTATTATATGACAATTTCTTACTTAGGGTGTAAGCATAATTCTACTTATCATAATAATGGAATAGGGGATGATGTCTATAGTTTTGACTACATATAGAGTAGTAGATGTACTTCACAAGTACTCGGGAGTAAAAATTTGTATATGAAGTTTTAAAAGGGTAATCAACACAGTTTTTAAAATAAGAAAAGATAATTGTTAGGAACTCTACAACATTACATAGGGAGGTGGTGGGTTCGTTAAGTACATCAGCCACCAAAAAAAAATAATAAAAAAATTGAATCTAGCTTTAACCAACTAATTGTGGGACGGTTGGTAGAGTATTGTGGATTCGATTCTCATATCAATCATGTGTGAGACAAAGATCTAGTATATCCCCCCCAAAAAATTGCATACAATAAAAGAAAACTATTTTTTGTTTGGAGAAAAAAAATAAAAGAAATCCATCTTAAAAATGATGCAAGTAATTACAGTAATCAGAAAGGGTATATGCGTCAAATTTCAAAAATGTGATGCTAATGAAACACACAAATAATCAACAGCATCATTCCAATTGATTGAATAAAGGAATAACAAAGAGCATTAATACGAAGAACCACATGAAGAAAAGAAAAAGTGTTACAATGGCATATATAGTGATTCTCTAGTACTCTACATTCCCACAGACTGAATAGCAAGCTTAGCTGCAACTATGGCAATATTCTGTTTAACAAACTTGATTCCAATTTCTACCCTTTCAAATGTGTCCCTTGAATCCATTGCCCGCAACTTTTCCCTCTGCAAACTCAACAATTCCGACTGCGAACACCCTAGCGAAGAAGAAGAAGAAGAAGAAGAAGAAGAAGAAGAAGAAGAAGAGGGAACAATATTAGCTAATGAGACATGGGCAGCATGTAAAGAAATGAGAAATTCAGTAAGTTGACAAAACTCTTAACAATTAGATTTAGTAAATATGCTAGCACCAGTAAAAGAAACCATTGCGTTCAAGATGTTAACGGATATCACTAATAGAATGCAACATGTAGAAACTAAAACTAATAACCAAATAATGCATCCATTCTAAATTTCTACTCCAAACAAAAATAAATTCCTAAACTGATAATTTCAATAATGTTCAGTTCATATAGAATAAGGAACAGATGAATCAAGACTGGACCTGAAACAGGTTGGAATGCTGCAAAGGACAAGCGCTCCGCTACTTCAGGGATAAAAGTTTGATCGATAACAGCAGATACTTCTCTTTCTGCCCATGTCAAAGAGTTCTTGATGCGAGTTTGCAACAGTTCATCCTTTGATGCCTGAGCATTGAGATTTGTTTATAGAACTTGATACATAACAATAAAGAGATGAAAATAAGAACTAGAAGCACAATGTATATGTGAATCAAAAAATTAAGTCACCTTCAGTTTAATTTGCAAATTATGAAGATCATAAAGAGACTCCCTTAGCTCTACAAGTTTTAGGTTTATTTCACTCTCAGAAGCAGATATATCGTCTTGAATTGGAATGACAGCTCCCCTTAAGTAGGGTTCCATCTGAGAAAACCAAAATAGTCACTGTAATATGTGGAGTAAACAACGAAGCAATTTGGCAAAGGAGTACTAAAACAGAATACAGAACTAGATACAAGACTAGTCATCTAATATGCAGAAAAGTGGATAATATGTTCTAAGAAGGGAAAAAACTGAAACATTGTACACACAATGCTAGAAAAGTGGACATTTCAAAACTATGGCTTAAGATTTTAATATTATATGTTGTACTTAAAAAAAAGTAAAATGTTGTACTAAAAAAAGTAAAAGGAAATTCTGTGTAATAATGATAAAAAAAATTTGGCTGACTGCATAAATAGAATCTGACAATTTTAAATGCAGATCCTTACAAGAAACCTAACCCTCAACTTGCAAAAATGTTACGTCCAAGCATTAAATGGCCAATTTTTGCTTACCATGTAGTCTTTTGTGAATAGAGTTTGTACCCTTGTTTATCATGTGCATATTGTTACGACAAAGATGTGACAATTCCGTTAATTACTAATAAAGAAGATTACAACCACCCAAACTTTTTTAGTAAACACTCTTAAAATAAAAAACCTTACACCTGTACCCCTCTACACCACCCCCCCTATCAAAAGATGCACTATATGCATGGGCGGATCCAAAAATATAAACTGGGGTGGGCTAGAGTGGGCTAGGTGTGGACTAACTCGTACAAAAAAGAAAAAAAATGAAAAAGAGAGGGGAAAAATGGGGTGGGCCCAGTCCAGGATCCGCCCCTGACTATATGTATAGCCTATGGTCTTAGGAAGCATGAACACTCCAAACATTTGAGCGGTGTCGTGACGTAGTGAACATACCGCGGGCACTCCAGAATATACTAGGACACGCCAAAATAGATTTAGTATCTGCGTCGAGGCCTTCCATGTTGTGTCTCCCTGCAACATAGCTATGACCTAAACCCTAGTCATTCGATAGTTCTTGAACACCAAGAAATTAATGTAAACCATTAATCCAAACATCCTAATAAAAACCAAATTAGACCCAAACTCAACAGTCTTCACCTTTGGACTCTTATTTGTACAACAACAAAAAAGCCTTTATCCCAAATTGGGTCAACTACCTTGACTCTTATTTGTCTCTAAGCAAAATCCAATTTGAAAAAATCCACATAACCATCTTATAATGGTTGGACTGCACAAAAATATCTCGACATCGTACTGGTACATCAATAATATATATTTAAACATTGACGTTCAATCTCAACAATTCAGACATCTCAGTCTGACCACATACCATAGAAGATCAAATGGAAAGTCCAAGACACTATGGTCGTCCATCTCGCAATCACAATCTTCCAACATAATTACCAAAATCATAATCCACTAAAAAAAACTTACCATAATAAGCAAACAACAAAACCAGCAAATGTAACAACACCAAAATCGCCAAATCAAAACCACCAACAGCAATGATAATATAGAAGTAACAACCAAAAACATAAAAGCCCAAGCCACTCCACCATCAATAGAGCTCGGCTGGAATGATCACCATCATCTTCGGAACTCCTTCGCACGTCATTCTCGCATGATGGCCATATTGAATCTCGAACCTCGTTCAAATACAGGTTGTTACGATTAAATATGCAAGGTAGAAGATTACTACACAACCCCAAAAATCATTAATTACATATAAAAGAAGATCACAATTGCTGATAACCCTCACCAAACACTTTAAAAAAATATATCCTAACCATCCAATATGTCTTAAACAAAAGGGTGTCATATTGTCACGAGGCTCCCACTTACCAAGGTTTGGAGATGGTCAAGATGTACACAGCCTTTCCCCTATATACATGGAGAGGTTGTTTCCATGACTCGAACATGCATCTTCCAGGATGCAAGCAAAATACATTATCGCCGTGCCGGACGATGCTATCATTCAGTACCAAGAAATTAATATAAACCCTTGATCCAAAAAATATAAAAACTTTGCTCCTAATATAAACCAAATACGAGCCAAAGTCAACCTATGTCCTCGAGAACACGAGTCTTGTACTTTGCATTGAATGGTATGTCTTCCATCTAAACCTTTATTTGTGATGAAGGAGTCGAGTAAAAAGGACCTCTCCCTAGGTTGTCATATCGTGTATCGTATTGGGTATCTGTATGCTTGACTATCGTATTGTGTATCATAAGTTACATCAAACACATTAGAAAATTAACATACAATATATAGATAAGTTGAACAAATTAAGCAACAATAAAGAGTATCACCTAAGAAGCACCGACATTCTAAATTTTATGTCGTATTTGTGTCGTGTTGCACACGTGAATTAGACACGCCACGGACACCCCGAAATACAATAGAACCAAAATAGGTTCCGAATCTGTGTCACCGTATCTAAAACATGTCATGTCGAATATGTGTCCGTGCAATATAGAGTATTACTAAGAATATAAACGACCATCGTTATAAAGTCAACAAGTAAAAAATGAAACTAAAAGACAAGTTAGACAAACATCATAAGTTCCCAACATAGATAAATTTATCTATTCAACACCATAAGATCCATAATAGAAATAGTAGTAAATGAAACATGCAAAATAAAAGGAAAAAATAATCATAAGAAAGGAGAATAAAGCTTAATAAATAGCCAAAAAAAAAAAAATCATATTTGTGTATCGTATCGGACGATACAAAACATATTGTATGTATTTTGTCCCATCCAATACACCTATATGATTCGTATTGAAAACCTTTTGTATCGTACCGTACGATACACATCGTGTATTGTACGTGATTAACAACATTCACTCTGCCTCATAGAAATGAAAAAGATCTATGATTGCTTAACGTCACATCCTGGCGTAAGAGTGCACCATGACACAACCCATGCATGGGACTCATGTTGCTTTGTACACTTGCCAAAATGGTTAAGCCGGATATACATGCGAGAGACCTAAGAACTCAAATATGAACCAATTAAAGTCTCTTCTCATATCCGATGTTGGACTAAATTTTTAGGATCCTCACTTACAGAAGCAGAAATGATTAAGGAAAGACCAATTTATCTCTTTCAAACTCTCCTTCCTTTCTACTCTCTTATCTCACACTCTATTGTTCACATATAGTAGCATATCTACTTCCAAAGTCTGCTGCATCTCCATTGCAAATTCGTGACAGTAGTAATCATACCTTACAGACAACTCTCCATGCAGCAATCTTTAAAATCCAAGTCACATATCCTAGGTACCTTCCCTGTACATATTTATGAAACTTACTGACTCGGTCCTCCACCCTAATACCTAGATTATCCGAGTCCCAGCAGCCTATTACTGTTTGATGCATTCCTGCTTTTCTCCTGCTACCTACCAATACAGTTTAACAGAACATGTTCTTCATGACATCTCATTTCCCGTCGTTCTTAATCTCCCAATAGCCACCTCATGACTAACCTTAGGGTTCAGCTATGACATGCTTCATGCAGAAATAATTTATATGTTCCTCTTAGAAGGAAAAAAACGTCCCACTGTCATGAGGCTGCTCTCAATGCAGGATACTGAAGGTGCCAAGATTGTGAAGTCTTACTCTTACATTATATGGTGAAGCTGTTTAAAGAGAGGACCCAGCTTGCAAGTTCCAAATTAAACCCTCATGCCAAGTTAAGCCCTCTGCTATAAAACTAAATTCACATGTTAAACAATGTTGCACTTATTGGAACTTTTTTAGACTAATTTGGTACATGGATCTTGGAGTCCATGTTTTGCAAGTTGGGAATCTTAGTAAGTATTGTTTGTTAGTCAATGTTCCTTATTATTGTTTCTATTCATAATTAAATCTATATGTTAGAAATTCATAAAAAGTTGGAATGTTTTAACAGCAAAATTTCCAATTCAAATGGTTGAGTCCTATGGGTAGGAGAAAAGGAGGTCCTGGGTTAAAAAATCCAGTGGGGTAATAAATTGTAAAACTGCCCTCATTCTAAAAATGGACAATTTACAATTCTGCTGATAGCTACAACCTAGAGAGGCAGAACTAGATGCCAATAACTGCATCATTTACTTCTGATTTACAACCTTGTAGTTGCACCCATTATCGCTTTTACTTGAATAAGGGCGCTTACTTAAAGCATGCTAATCTTCTTTCAACTATCAAACTCTTCATTTTACTCTCCGATATGAAATCAAGACAGAGTGTAAGCATTGTGCAACATAGTTTCAGAATTGCATTATGCAAAATATTATTACAATTTACAACTTTACGAAAGAGCTCGAGTTGTTTGGTTGCAGACCAACTTTCACATTATATAGTTTCAAGTTGGTGCCTGGTGGACAATTTACAATTCTGCTGATAGCTACAACCTAGAGAGGCAGAACTAGATGCCAATAACTGCATCATTTACTTCTGATTTACAACCTTGTAGTTGCACCCATTATCGCTTTTACTTGAATAAGGGCGCTTACTTAAAGCATGCTAATCTTCTTTCAACTATCAACCTCTTCATTTTACTCTCCGATATGAAATCAAGACAGAGTGTAAGCATTGTGCAACATAGTTTCAGAATTGCATTATGCAAAATATTATTACAATTTACAACTTTACGAAAGAGCTCGAGTTGTTTGGTTGCAGACCAACTTTCACATTATATAGTTTCAAGTTGGTGCCTGGTGGATGGGAATAAAAGATCCTGTCAGTGGGTAGTATGTGGTGTAGTTGAAAATCAGTCCCTAAACATCCATGATAGGAAAACAGACGAAATGCACCATTTAAAAGAGAAAGATGAATGAATCCATTGTATGGGTCATATAAATTAAAATTAAAATTAAAATAATTGATCGAAGTTCTAAACCCATATACACCAAATTTCTCGTGAATGTGAAGAGTTTTAAGCATAGATTTAAACATAGACCATATTTTACATCCACTTCTTGATCATTTCTATCATAGAAAAGCTAAGAAGACGTCTTAACACAAGATGCTTTATTTCTAACCAACTTGGAAGTTACCTGCATAAGATCCACAATGCTAACACGACCAATGCCCCTTATAGACACCAATGCTCCAATTTCCAACCGTTCAATCTGAGCCATAAAAGGATTATTTTGTAGCTTATACTTCTGGCATTTTACAATAAGCCTGAAAGCTTACATTCTCTATGAGGGCCAGACAAGCATACTTGGCAGCAAAGGATTCTCCAGAGGAAGATATATCGGCAATAATTGGCTGCAGCACAAAGTGCACAAAAGATTTTTGCTTTGAAAGTGACTGCAAAAAAGAGCACATGTGAGTCATGAACCATCCAAATGATGTGATGCTGTACGCAATTCAATCCACAAAGAAACGAGATATATAAAAACTTGAAAATCTTCACATTTATCTACATCAAGAAGCAGACCATATAAAGATATGCGGGCACTGCATTAGTGATTGACAGAATGAAGATCCCAGAAAAAAGATCAAGGGCCTCTTGAAATAATATAAGCATTTAACCCTCAACCCTTATCACAACTCTAGAGTTTTGGTGCAGTGACATGGACTAATATATTATCAAAGCAGACCAATATCTGGCAACACATTTTAAGAAGATTTTATATATAAAAATACCACAATGTGAATCCAGCTCTCTGCCCAAAATATGCTTTTAACCTGTGAGAGCGTGTTGAAATAATAAAAATATTTATCCACATCAGAACTCTAGATTTTGGTATAGAGCCAAAATTTAAAAGCCTTTCAGCTAAAAGGAAATTTCTTGAAATAATAAAAATATTTATCCACATCAGAACTCTAGATTTTGGTGTCTAATAGAGCCAAAATTTAAAAGCCTTTCAGCTAAAAGGAAAATTCCTAACTTATCAATTTGCACTCAAAATCTAAGCATCTTAGTCCAACAAGGAGAGAAATCGTTCTACCTCAACGGATTAACTCTTACACACCATTTATATGCTATTTTCCAATCTCATAATCCTACATATAATTATGTTGTCATGGACTTAGTGTTTTTGCCTACACATCGTTTTGTGCGGCGCATACACTTCCTCTTTGAAGATCCATGCAAGCCTTCTCCAAACGCCTAGCTAAATCGGCAAGACAAGAATGACAAAATGTGGAGCAAAAGAGAGATTGGTTGAAAACTTCACTATACTAGAGAGAATTTACAACTTTTTGGTTGGTGAGGAACAAATGAGGCCTCTCCACTTTATATAGCATTAAGGGCCCTACATAAAATGTTAAGATTGTATCATGTATCCACCATCTAACGGTTAAAACTTTCTAGAACCTAGATATTTACAATAAAATATTTACATGATAGCCATCTAGAAATGGTATGAATCCTCATGAATTTTTTTAATGTAAGGAGTAATCCAAGAATCTTCCAAGAAATATCCAAGAAAAATATTCAAGAAAATTTTCCAAAGACTACACAATTCTAGTCCCTCAAGTAACCCCTATGACTTGATAGGCT
Source organism: Iris pallida (assembly GCA_029216955.1). Lineage (NCBI taxonomy): Eukaryota > Viridiplantae > Streptophyta > Magnoliopsida > Asparagales > Iridaceae > Iris > Iris pallida. Next base: position 10,317,678 of record JANAVB010040820.1, on the reverse strand, counting down.
ATGCAACATTGTCTCGATAGAGCAAAAAATCTTGTGTCTGACATTCTCCTCCACCTGTTTTGTTGATGCCATAGTCGACGGGTGCATTAACTCTCCGAACGGTTTCCACTTCCGTAATCATGGTCGTCGCATGTCGTATTTTTTTCCTTCTCGTGCAACCCTCCTCGGACTTGTCCATCTTCTCTCAAGATTGAAAGCAAATTGGTTCACATACCTTTTCCTGTGGTCCGTACCCTTCTCGGCATAAAAAGAGGCTTGAGCGGACTATCGGATCGTCAATCAACCTTGTCTTATGGGTGCACATAATTCTTTACACCTCCGTGCATGCTAATCTTATTGCAACTTTGTCGACCTGAACGTCCACCACGATTCTTGAGCGGCTCCTTGCATAAGCCACTCCACTGCCGTAGACATTTTCTTATCGTATCTGTCTCCTCGCAGTCCGCATCATGCTTCTCATTAACCGCATACGGCAAGATTGCACGATCCACCTCTCCGTGGAAGTGTCTCCTTGGGAAACTCTTTTGTAACACCCTCGGTGTCGCTTGAAAGATCTGGGATGCTCCTCGATGACAACGTCAACATCACAACGATCGTCCTTCGCTCTAATACCACTTGTCACAAATTTAGTGTTTTTGTCTATACTTCATTCCGTGCGCCACACAAACTTCCTCCTCTAAGGTCCGTGCAAATCATTTCCGAACGAACTTGGCTAGCGTGCTAAGAAGATAAGAGAATAGTGAAGCAAGAGTGGAACTTGAAAGACTTCACTATATTGAAAGAAACAAGATTTGGCAGTAATAAGCAAATGAGACTATCATCCTATTTATAGGGCTTCAACGTCTTACAAGAAACTTGTAGGCCTAAGATATTTACATGAAAAGATTCTATAATTACTAGAAAATCAGGGAAGTCTCGTGAGAGTTCAAGAGGATTCCACAATAATCTACAAAATTTTAGAGCCTTCAAGCTAAACCCCAATCTGATGAGGGTTATGCAGTGCAGTCTCGGTGGAGCTAAAAAAATTGTGTGACAATGTGCCTACCTAAGTATGTTGGTTCTACGACCAATGAGCCACGACCCACTTCAATGTTTAATGTTTATCCAACAAAAATGGAGTTAATTGTGGTGACATAAAACCCTTTAATTTCAAAGTCTTTCTCTAGCTCATTCAGCCCACTTATATCCGTTACACACATTTTCGATATGGTTGAGACATAACAAACATATGTACTATGTAGGTATCTCTATTTTAATATCCACTAGAGTTTCGCATATGTATCCCCCATTTCAAGTTATTAGGTTGACTCATCCTCCAAGTTTAGCATTCAGAACAGTTCACTTTAGCAATAGAAGTATAGCAGCAATGAGTAACATACAACATAATGTTTGTTTGAGTATCAAGAGAAAAAAAAAAACCACAACAAGTCTAAAACAAGACTGATAGAGATGTATCCATCTGCTAGGTACTCCATGCAGAAAAGCAAAACAAGTTCTAGCTAATTGACCAAGAAAAAGAAGATGGGCATAATAAAAAAAATTAGTGAAGGGTGCTAGCTTCGTATGATCGGTTGGGATAAATGTATACATGTAATGATATCAATCGTCCGAGGATGTCTACTTGATAACTGCTTAAGAATGTTACCTCTTCTAGCAATGCCAAGAACCTTGCTTCATACAAGTGAAGAGTCTTGTACTCCGACGGAACTAGAACCTAAACAAAGATCCTAAGTAAGCTCGTCAGTTCCAGCTCTCACCAACATAAAAATAAAATTAAAAAACTAAACTAACTAAAGTGTCTTTGAAACCCTATTAATTTACAAGCTAATATATAAGCAATTTAGAAGGAAAAAAGAAGTATCAGGTTAAAAATTTCCCTAAAATCTTGATGAGTTCGCAACATTCTTTGGGAGAACACGGGCACTCCAGAAACCGGTGCAGTGTGCTTGTCGCGCAGTTTCGCGTCGAACAAGTGCCGAGCATGGCACGGACACACCGAGAATACAGTAGGATGTGACCGTGTCGTGTCGTGTCCATGCGACATACTAAAAGAGGAAAGTTCGAGATGAAATACCTCATCTGGAGGGAAAGGGAGGAGCGGGAGATCAAAAGAATTCACGGAGGAAGAAGCAGAAGCAGAGCACTTCCTCCTCCGGCTAACGCCGAGGGATCTGAAATTAGAGCGGCGAGTTGGGCTGTAACGGAAACGAAAATTAGGGTTTGTGGGAGAGAAGAAGGAGCGGTGGTGGTGAAGAGAAGAAGAAGAAGAAAGAATTGAAGTAGCTATACTCATCGTCGGCAAGAAGGGGAGTTCTTTGTGATAACGGTCAATTTGATATGGTAGTAGAAATGAATTTTTTTATATATAAAATGTTAAAACAAAACAAAAAAAATGTTGATAATAGACTTTTTCTTTTAACCAAAAAATAAATAAATGTTAGAACTTACAATATATTGATAACTATACTTGTATTTTTATTTAGTATTGTAAAAAAAAAAACCTAATTTGCATAAGTGTAACACAGTGCAAATAACGATAACAATATTGTAGACCTACAAAAACACAACCACCAAAAGAAAAAATATTTTAAATGTTTGAATTATTTTCTTCCATTTACCTTCCTTTTTATTTTTTCCCAAAAACAACTATAATCAAGCCCAAATTACAAGATAGGTCATCGTATAGGATCTAGAATATCTATGTTAGCATCTATATTTCTTTATATAACAAAAATACTAAGGTAGAGCCCCTCAAAGATACGTCGATTCCGTTCCCTCCATACATACCAGACCACCATCCTAAAGATTATTCTGAGCCGCCGGTATCCTCTTGTTCCGTTACCCTTCCGTGCTTTAACATCACTCAAACAGAGGAAAGAACACTATCATGCGAGGAGGGAAGGCCAATCTTAGACTTATGGCACTCCAACTATTCCAAGCAAAGTCACAAGCAGAAAACAGATGATTCCTAAACTCATCCTCATTTCCACTATCCCTTATAGGGGATGCCAAACATGGTTAGTTTGCCCCTAGTAAGGAGTTGTTCCTTATCATTTTGTAAAAATACAAAAAATACTTGACTGTCGTCCCTTTGGTCTATACTATCTCCGTCCAGTCTACCTCCTCATGGTAGGTCCTGATTTGATTCAAAATCGTACTGAACTTGAAGGTGTAGCTCTCCATATCTTCCCAAATCCAGTAATCTTTCATCCCCTGCCGATATTAATCTCCACCGCACGTATGTTTTCCGCATGATTAGCCTCAATCAAACATCTCTACAGATTCTACTCCCCTTCATGGATTAAGACTACTCACCTTGTGGATGGAATCCATCCGCTCATAAATATACCAGCTCTCACCAAACTAGAGTGCTTCTTCCATTGATCTTTGTTAATAATCTCATTATAACATTAACAGAACGATTCTACTTCAGTCCATATTTAATTAAGCCTACATTTAGTGAAGCAACTCTATCTTATGATATTGGTACTTATTGTATATTACATGTAACCATAACACCTTGTTTTCTAGAACCATAATTTTGGTACGTTTTGCAAAATAAGGTGTTATAAATATATGTGATGTTTTAAATATACTTGTAATCAATAACTATAACATGTTGCATATATTCATAATGTGCGTAATTTGTAGAATAATGTAACTTAGTAATCTAAGTGGTATTTCCTTATAAAAGCATAAAAGGATAAAAAAAGGATTCTGATTTAAAAATAGGAGGTATACCAAATAATTACAAATGTAACACGCGTATATGTCAATAAAAACAACATTAAAACTTATAAAAATATTATAAAGATCTTAGTCCAAATTATCAAAGGAGTGTTAGAGGCACCTAGTTATTAAATAAAATAGCATAATAATTATGAATATAATATAACATTAACTAAATATTTTTTTTTAAAAAATTTAAACACATCTTATGTGAGGAGTTGGGTAATATATTTAAATAAGTTAACATAACTTTTAGTATAACAAAGGGCATTTGGTCTAGTGGTATGATTCTCGCTTTGGGTGCGAGAGGTCCCGAGTTCGATTCTCGGAATGCCCCCAATTATTTTTTTAATTTCCAAATTCTTTTGGCCCCTTCCATTTTGGGCTGGACCGCCACATCAAACAATCATGCTGAATGTTGAACAACTTCTCCTCCTGTTTACATGGTTTGTTAGAAATTTTTATCAAATATACATAGAGGACATAAATAGTGCTAATGGTGGACAATTTATGGCTCATAACGTCCTTGGCTCTGATAAATTTCTTTAGTGTTCTTTGGTTCATGGATTTAGTTTTCAAAGACGAAGGCTTTTGTTGATGTTGTTGTTATATGTTTTCCAAAGGCAAAAAATAGACGAGCATCTCGTTTATCCATGTATGTTTGCGTATGATTATCATCTGATTTATGGCTTGTGGTCGCATCCAAAACCAAGAATTAAAGAATTTTGGATTTCCTTGATTTAGTTTTGATAGCTTCAATAATTTGTGCACAATTGTAATGAGAGAACATTACTATGATATATAATTTTTTAATTTCAAAAAAGTATATCGGAATAGGCAGCATCTGCACAAACTGATAAAATGCTCTATGAACATTCGGAAATATACTGTTTTCTAACTTAGGTAGATGACTAGATTCAGGCCCTTACCGATCAAAAACAGCTTGCCACTCTAACAGAGTAATCATTTACATGTTTCCTAACTTTAGATCGAAAAAAAAAGGCTCCAGAAATTTTGGACAAGGAACGGAACTATACTGTGTTTAAAGACGATGAACATCAAATGATAAAGACTATGAATCAAAGGTCACAAAACAACTGCATAAAACTGACATATTTGACTATGGAAGTTTTCCAATTGATCCTTTCTGAAAACCACCATCAAACAAAAGGCCTTGCCATTACACTGAGCCAGTTATATACAAACACAGTCCGTATTTAAGTGTATTCAAAAGGGGAGCCCTGAAGTTGTATGACTAGCTGTAGTATGCCATGCAAGCCACCTATCTTTAATAAGTGAACGACCGGCCAACTAGTTTCATCAATATATTCACATTTTTGTGGCACATGTATTTTCGGACTTTGCAAAACATCACAGCAAAATACTGGTTACGAGGACCTTTTCCTTCGGTTCTCTACTATTCAAAATGCCATCATCTAAGACACCATAAATAGATTTCGGGTTTGAAATGTTATCTAACACCTTTCAAAGATTTTGTAGAGCTTCTCCATTGAAGCAACCTGTAAGACAAATAGAAGAAGAAGATCATAAGTCAATCATCTTTGGTTAACCTTAAAAGATTTAAAAAAAACAGAGATGTGATTAAAAAAATAAACAAAGCGTTCAAGAAATTTTCAATATTTTAACAAAGCTAAAACTAGATAGAGGATGAATACTCTACCAAAATTGATCAGAAGCATTCAACAAGATCAAAATAAAAGAATATAAAGGCATTTCAGGATTCAATAGCGCTCCTATATGTGTGGCTATTTACTCATTGAAGACTTGAAGTTCCGTCAGTTCCAAAATCAGTGGATGTCTGTTAAAAGAATTAGGAAGAAAAGAAAAACAATTGCACCCAGAATAGACAAACCATCATACTTTGATTCTACTCAACAAAACAATGGTAGAGATCTGCCGAAAATGATATTGAAATTTGTAGGGTTCCCCTTAACTCCATTCAAACATTATCGTCATTCACATTCAGTCACACCTGTCTTTAATATGTTGGTCTGGATATCATATAAGGAAAAGCTTTGCTACCGCATCCGGATACGAATAGGAACCGTTTCTCACCGATATCCAACAGGACCCAGAATATCATATTCGTCCCCTTATCCATATCTAACTTTATCCGGAATATCATATATGTATCCAGCTGTATCTAGATTGGGTCTGGTTGGACATATGCAGATCCCAATTACATTCCTACATGTAGCCACACTGTTCTGAGCAACTAGATTGGTGCATTATTCTTTTTACATGAATGATTTATTCTAAAATAAATCAAGAACACGAATATTTGTAATATGCATTGGAAAGGATTCCTAGTACCTATCGGATGTGGCTGGACTGCATTTAATTCACTATGTATCTATATTAATGTGAGTAGAGATGAAAGTGGTGCAGATAACCACATAAGTTGAAGTAGAACAATGAGCTAGTAGAGAAGGATGACAACCTCCACAAAAGTTCCATTTGTAGCCATCACATTTGGTGGCTTAAGAAACAGTCTCATGGAAGGAAACAAGACATGCTGTATTGTCCATGCACGCTGAGCCCATGCTGTTTCTGCCTCTGCAAGTAGTTCATTATCAATATTATCTGCTCCAACATCATCTGCCATGCAACAAAAGGAAAATTAATATTCAAGAATAAATACCAATGATACACAATATTTCAGTAGATTCAGAAATATGCCGTCAAGATTACATAGTAATCATCCAGCAAGTTTAAGTGAAAAGAAAATGGTTGTGCTACACAGGTGACTACCAATATTGGTTAGCTCTGTAGTTGTAGAAATCTCACTGCTTTTTTATCATTAAAAAAGGAAGATGTTATCTTATAGAAAATATGCGCTACTAATCTAACAAACATGCAATTAAAGAAATAGTAAAAATTAAGTGGGGGCTTGGAGTCTTGGACATATAGTCAGTGGGGGCTTGGACAGTAAAAAGTTCAGTGGGAACTTGAAATAGTAAAAACCGGTATATTGTAAAAATAATAATTAATGTGTTAGAGATGAACAACCTTGAGACCTGAGGAACAGGCACTAAAACTTTAAAATAAGAAACTTAACCAACTGAACTATATTGTTTTTGTGATTAATTATAGATGCTTATAGATTTATCTATAGATATTTGACATAATTATTGGAGAAATTTTGTAAAACAAAATTCTCAAAAAATTAGTGGAGGGCCGCACCCCACCCCACTGCCTTTCAAGTGGATCTGCCCCTGGCTGAAGTGCAAAGCCGCATCTATCTAATGAGCAAGTATATAAATATATATTTTTAAAAGAAAGGATAAAATAATTTTCTCTCAAATGAGCACTTTATAGATAATGATAGCTAACAGAAAAACGCCTCTAACTCTAATTTTGTCAGGTCAGAAATGTGACTAAATGTGTCATTTTCTCATACTGTACATTCTACAAGTGGCACGTATCAATACTTACTAAACTAAGTGCCCTAGTGGCACGACCCTCCTTCTAGCGAATGGTTGGGAGGGTCGAGGCATCCCCGTGAATGTGGAGGACGCTTCCCCGACTCAAACCAGCATTTTAAAACTTATTTAAGTGTGAGGAGGTAAGGACCAAAAGGCCTAGGCAGGGGCCCTCAATTCTCAAAGGCGGCAAGGTGGGTGCCTCGGTACTTAATAAGGGGGCGTGTACTGTGTAATAAGCAAGTTAAGACTGGTCTATGACTGGGACATTGTGTCGTTATTTCCTCCTAATTGTTTGTGATTTCCTCCTCATTGGTAGATAAATGTATAAATAAATAAATAAATATAAGCATCAGATGCAAATATTGTTGTTCTTGTTCATGAGTTCAATTAAAAACAACTGCTAAGAGTTTCATTATAAGAGTTTAATTGGTTTGTATTGGAGTGTATGGATCTAATATGTACATCTGGGTTAACAATTTTGGCAAATTGGGCCAAGTGATTGCAGACGGCTTAGCCCATGCACAGGTCATGTCATGGCGGGCCAGTGAGTCAGGGTGTGACTGAATGCTTCCCATTTTACACATTTTCAAATTCAGACACAACTTTGAAATAATTTAGACTATATTCATTGTACTAACTTTTTAAAGAAGGAAATGTCTCATGATGAAGCATACACTTTTCACTCCTGTGATTGGTAATAAATTTAGCCTCTTAAACTATCACATTTTTAACAAAAGATCAAAGAAACACAATTTCTAACTTAAATCACCATATAAAATCCAAATGCAAGAGAATTAACATTTTGTGCAAACAACAAAAAACTATTAGGCAAAAACAAGGATACCGGGAATAGTAGATTCTTTTCCTGCATGAATCTCGCGTTGACCTATATTTTTCTTGTACAATTGAATTCCATTGCCCGAGGGATTTGGAAGAACTGGAGGATGCATAGCATAGAAGTTGGCTATAGCAGCTGAAATTGTTTGGAAACATACTCTTTCACTATCCCAGTCAACCTACAAAAGATGACTGCACATTTAGTCATATACAACTTGCTAGTAACACAAACACACGGGAAAAGAAACTACTAATTAAATAAACCTATTTTATGTGTGAACTATTCAATTATAGGATATGATTGGACGGTGATGATTTTTGGTGATTAACTAACAAGCATTTTCTACGTATCTTTGTATAGTAGTAGTATCACATATCAAAAAATTAGACACCTTCATAACTGCCTAAAGTAAATTGGTAGTTTTTATTGTTTCATGATTCATCTTCCACATCTGTATGTGTAAGTATTAGTGATTATTATAGTTATGACTCTCCATGGCTAGCAAGAAGGAGAAGTACTGGCATCTTTTAAAGGCATTCAACAGAAAGGCATTTTGTCTACCCAAAGGATCAAGGATTCAAGGTTCATCAAACGACGAAAATATAATCCAGAAACAGACAAATATTGAATAACACCTCAGTGTACTTAACCACCACATACAAGTTCTGGTAACACACTTAAATAGATAACTGAATTAATCACCAAAACAAACTTCAATATTAATGACATACATCGTTACCCAAACTCAACAAAAATTCTGGAACATGATCCATGTCAGGTGTGTACTGTTCGATCACGAGAGGAAGCCTTATTAGATTCCCTTCTTGATCTATGTGTATACAGAAGTAGTCGTCAAGCAATTCCGCTTTTTCCTTGAGTAATTCAGTATTCATCTGGTAAAAGGCAGACATCACAATAAGAAGGTAGACATCTTTTATCTCATAACTCAACTAAGTTGCAATGCAGTGCATGTATAAAGTTAGAAAACAGTCAGAAAAAGACTTGATTTGCTGAACTTTCAAAGAAAACATAGAGAAAATGAAATTAGATATTTCATGATGAATGACTCTAAGAAATCACTCGAGTGATGTATTTTAGGTGCTAACAGAGTAAAATTAAAAGCATAAGCCAGAAGAAACTCCTTTAGAACAGAACAATATAGCAAAAGAACTAATAGGACAATTTATGGAAAGATGGGCAGTAGAAAGCTAAATGTGCTTAATGCCACCTGCACTGAAGTTCATTCCAAACTTCTTAGCAAGAGTCTGTTGCATTATTGAACAATCCAGACCCTATCCTTGACTCATATGGTCACCCCTAAAAAATGTGAGAAATGAGAAGAAACAAAAGTGATAAAAAGAGATCAGTGAAGTGGATCACCTCTCTAAGACAATTAAAGGTTTGACAACAAACAACAGTCAGTCTCATGCAGTTAAAGATTTGATGTAATTGGGCATGTGAAAACAAGAATTAGAAAGTTCATACAAAAAGGACATCATTTAATACAGTTTAAAGATTAAAACTAGATGGTGATTCAACCAACTCCCCCTTTTAATTTTCAAATTGTCACAATCAGAGTTACCCAGTTAGTGACTCGTACTGCTAGCTAGGAGGGTTCGTCCCTCTTGCAAAATATAAAGGGTGACTGTAATACAACAACAAACCCTTTATCGCAAAATTTTGGGGTCAGTTGCCATTCAGCTTTTTTAAGGGCCATGTTCTCTGTTACACTAGCCAAAATCATATCCTTCTAAAGGGTTACCGTAATGTATTATTTCAATTATTTTTCAGCAACTATTCAATACGACCAAGATAATCATTCATATTTTATTCTTAGGAAGGTAATTAGGAAAATAAATAAAGGTTTGCAGTAAGGTACTTGTATTGGTTCTGAATCCTTCTTCTAAGTATCGGTATCTCTGATTTCAGCAGTTTTGGTGGTTCTGTATAATAGCTTCGAAGTTCTTCATTCCATAAAGCCAAAAAAATAATTAAATTTTGTTTAAAATAAAATATTTGATATATTTAGGTATAGTTTTATGTATTGTTGATTCTCATTATCTATGAATGGCATAATATTCAGATGAATGAATTGTACACACACACACACACACATCATGATAAGACCACAAAGAACTATTATGTTAGACATTTGTTAGAAAAGGTTATGGAACATCATTCATTATCATGATATCGTCATCCAAGCCTTCTCCCGTCATAACGGGGTTGGCTATGGAGCATAAGAAAATTTCAATGATCTGTTGTTAACTTGACATCAACTAGTGATTCTGGTGCCAACAGACCTAGCAAATGTAACCATGAGCCAGAGAGGGACTCGTCTTCAATCCTAGATGGCCACTTGGTGGGTCGGTAGATCTACCTTTTGGGTCATGTTGTTTGAGCTCATGCAACCAAGGAGCGCTCTCCGAGTTCTCCTAGACTATCAAGAGACTAGACAAAGAGACAAGATGATACAAGTAGATCAGATAAGTGTTCTAAATGGCGGTTGAGAGAACTGCCTAGGCGCTAGGAGGCACCCTACGCACCGTTTTTGCCGTTGGCGGTAGTGTAGGCGGCCAACAGATATTTAGCAGCACAGACGGAGATGAGACGGCGTACAGGCATCTAGACGGAGCAATACCTGACTAGATGTTTTGGCAAAACAGTTTTCCAAGCATTATGGACCTATGGTTCACTTTTGCAAGACTGAAACTTCATAAATCTTTATTCTACAACTTAATTACCCATAAAATACCCTTAAAATCATAGTTCGCAGTATCAGCCGATACCGATACAGTTTGGCATGTCACGATCCGATACCGATCGATACCCGATACTGACCGATACCGATATTGGGGATCTCTTTCTGATCAATTCGCCAAAAAAAAATTGAACGAAAAAGACCAATCAACATGGGTGTAAAAGCATAGAAAGGTTATAAAAGCATGTAAAAGAAGAAAACTTATCGTATGTAAATCAATCGGTAAAGGTGACTACTATTTCATTCATTTTCAAAACTACTAAGAAACAACACTGAAAATATTAAAATTAAACATAAATGTATAAAATATACACTATAAAATTTTAATAATTTATTAATAATTATTTGTCTTTCGGTACCAAAAAAATCCGATACTCCAATCTGAAACCTCCGATATTGTCGATATCGCCGATCCCGATACTCATAGGAATGGTCGATACCGATCACGATAGCAATACTTCGAACCTTGCTTAAAATATACATATTATGCACACAAAAATTGGTAAAATAGTAAAAAAATGTCCAAAATGTATTAAGCGCCTAGACGGTAGGCGGATCCTTTCCGCCACGCACCCACCTACCGTCGTTTAGAACCTTGGATCAGATGTTACTAGAAGTTAATTTAATATGTTGAAAGAAAAGCAACTAATTACTTGATTTGTTGCCTTTCGGGAAGCCCTTGTACTTAGTATTAAATTCTTATACATGCTTTGGAAGGTTAGATGAGAGTTCATCCCCTTTGGTTATTGAAGGTTTTATTATCCTTGTCCTCTTAAAATATAACCCTCTCATTGTCACGTCCCGACCCGGAAAATTGTTCGTCCTCGCATCGATTTATCCGAATCATCGTCCTCGCTGGGACGTGATGCCGTACGAGTCTGGAGTTGCACTCGTACAAGACAAGATGACAAGTTCTCAATTGGTTATCTTTGAGTTGATATTAACAACGAAAGAAAAACAGAGTATACGAAACAATTCTCTTTATTGATATTCGAACTGAGATTACAAAGGCTTTCGATAGCCCAACAATATATGCCAGATTGGCTACAATACTCAGGTTCTCTCTTGCCCACAAAAGATTTCACCGTTCCATACATCATGCCTTCTATATCTCGGCCGTATCAATCTTGTTGCAAGTACGAGCGTCAATGCGATCGCATGCTTCAAATGCTACGGCATTCCATGCCTCTGCGCGATCAAGCGAAGCTTCGCCGCGAGCAATCCATTCCCTGCACCATGCATGAAAGCTGGTGGAGGATCAGTACGTTCGTCCTCGCATGTACTGACGAAAAGACCAACTTTCTAAACCGACATTTTAGTATTTATGTTCAATCATGCAACTTAGCTTATAATCTTGCTATATTCTTCTTAGGTCGATTTCATGGCAAATTCGAGAGCGGTAAAGCATGTTATCATGGCAAGCATGTTATTCGAATTGAATAGGCAAGCAATCTCGTGTTTGTTTCGTGGCGCGACTTCTTACCAACATAGACGCACTCGCCCTTGCACCGACGCAAGGTGAATACGTCCCATTCCTTCCCTGTCATGTTATAAGTGCTCTCTATGCAAGATCTATGTGTGCGGGACATACGTGCCTGCACTTTCAACCCATCATTCCTTAACTATATGAAAGTCGTTGGCGTATCCGCGCCAAAATGGACTAAAGACGTTTCTCCTTTTCTTTTCTTTCTTTCTTTTCTCTCTTTCTTTTCTTTCTTTTGTCTCTTTCTTTTCTTTCTTTCCTTTCTTTCTCGAATTGGGTAGCCCGACGTCTCTCGTAGTGGGTTGCTGTCCCAATTACGGAGACCTACCGCTGCATACCATCATTTACGGCTTTTCACATCTCGCTAAACGGTCGCTAATCGTCTTACGGATGTGCGCCTATCAAAGATTATATCCCTCCTAGGCCGAACGGTCCCAGTGCCCCGGCGCACCCGTTCGAAGGGAACGTTCCGTGCACGAAAGATTATCACAATTATCTCATGTCCATTCGACCATGCAACGCACTATTATTCAAACAACCAAAACATAGTCTTGAGTCCGAGACTCAGACTTTATCATCTCGTATTTCTTCCGTTAACTTTCTATGTTCTTACATTTCATACTTCGTTTCAATGTTCAATGTTCAATGGCATCATGCCTCAACTCAATGTTCGTCAACCGAACGACCCAAAGGTCCTGAACATTTTCGAGACATCATGTCATATCTGACAGTTCCGTCACATTCATGCCACAACTGTACTATTTCACAACGAAGCCATCTTTTATGATTCTCGTGCATGTAGGCACGCTTTGACACGATTGTTCTCTTTTCTTTGAGTCGTGCATGCGATGCACGCCTCAATACCGTAATTCCATGTTCTTAGCCTTAATGTTCAATGTTCGTGGCTTGCACGCTAGGGCGCTCGCCTATATTGTCTTTCAATGTGCTAGTCTTTTTAACTCGTGCGCGAAGGCACGAAATGGCTCGTGCACGAAGGCACTCGCCGAATACAGTTATCCCATGTTCTTGTGGCTTGCGCACCGAGGCGCTCGCCTTTGCGATATCCAATGTTCCATAGCGACTCGTGCATTTGATGCACGTTTCATTTCAATTGTTCTAACTAGTGTTCGACACACACTATGATTTATCTTCCGATCGGACTATGCCCGTGGCGTCGATAGGTTAACTTAGCATACAATGATACATTCTTACTTAGGCATGAAGGAGTAAAAAGAAGAGTCAATCCTCCCACCTTAAACCGATACGCCTTGTTGTTTGCCGAGCCGATGCGGCTCGATTTGATATCTTTGTTGCACGGCCAAATCTTCTGACTTTAGCCATTCGAACACTTCTTGTTTTATTGAACTACTCGATCGATTCCGGCCTACCATGCCCAAGTCCCAGTCCGTTGCGAGGCGGTGATTTGGGTTTTGCGGACCTGTTGCGAATGAGGCAAAAATGTCGACCTCTAACATTTCAGCGTAAACGGATAGCCTGCACATGAAACCAACTAAAATCAATACTTGAATTGATTCGGACTTGCGCCTTGGGTCGATTCGATTTCTTAGAATCTTTGAGCCGATTCAACGCGCTTATCCTTCGGGGCAATGCAGCTCTTCGCATCGATTCAACTCGATGCATTTCTTTGAAAAAATGCAACTCTTCGCATCGACTTAGTTCGATGCATTGCTCGGGTCAACGTAACTCTCGTATCGATTCAAATCGATACATTTCATTTGGTCCATGCGACTCTTTGAGTCAACGTCTCAGCGTAATGCGCCGTACGGAGCGGGGCATTACACAGGAGGGGGGAGGGTGGCCGGTGGGAGGGGGAGCGGGGGGGAGGGGGGGAGCCGTTGGAGAGTGGGAGGGGTTGGTAGTAGTTTTTAGTTTTGAGCAGGGACATTATTGTCCAAAAAAATTTATAGATCTGGATATACTCAGCATCAGCCATTTTCTATAGATCTGGATATACTCGGCATCAGCCATTTTATATTTTATATGCCCCTCAACTTAGGATAATTTGATTCGGTTTCGTATTATGAACATTTGTAGTAGACAAATCAGATGGGTGGATCAACCTTCCATCTTTTTGTTTATCCAACCCACCCCTGACCCTGAGGCAGGTTCAAGCAACCATACTATCTTTGTAATGGTGAAGCTAAGCTACCAATGATTAATCTATCACTAGAAAGTAATAAGCGGATCTTAATTGCTTAGTAAAGCACTTATTTTCCTCCACAAAATAATGCAGACACTATACACCCTGAGTTCATATTGTGATCCATGACTAGATCAATTGGTTAATACCAGATATCATACACCAAAGGGTATAATGCACCGTGACACAAAGAACAGTACTACTCGGTAGAGAGAAAAGAAACAAAATAGTACTAGTAATTTCACTAAACAGATCTCGAACACCTAGTTTAAGGAACTTTTCTTCTTATTTAAAAAAGGCTCACATTGGGCAGGCCAAGCTAGAAATAGAAGAAACAGATAATCAGAAGTTTCTCTCAATTGTGTGTAACTTATTGAGATATTCCAAATTTGTTCCCTGACAATCAACTGTGTATCTCGTAACTTTATGTTAGTACAATGAACAAATTAATCATACATTACAACTATTTCTACGCCATGGAAGTGTCAACTGGGAGCAGGCATCTGAGCAAAATCCCTTTCCTATTCTCAACCTCCATCCTCCTCTTTCCAGGAGGTGGGAAATACTTCTGCAGTCATGCAACTCCAATTTTGCTTCCTTGGATGTATTGCATTTACATATTCACTAATGGTGACAATTAGTACTTTCATGCAGGTTCGAGAGTTTTATTTGTCCATCTTAACTATTTTAATTTCATGTTATTGAGCCTTCTACATTTACATCAAAGCACATTCCTTAAATCTCTGCTTTCTCTCTTCATTTTATACTACACGTTGATTGAAGATCAGTATCATAATTGTCCATTCACCAAAGTTGTCTACTCTACAGCACCAAGCTTAGGGATAGGAAATAAACAGGTAACTCTCTAATAGTCGCATCAATTTCAGATCTATGCTATACATAACATACTTGATGATAGAAAAGTTACTACATGAACTGATCATTTGGATCAAAATTGATATAATCATGACAGTATGTAGAGCATGCCATACAGAGGACTAGTTACATGTTTACATGCTCATGTCACATGCCAGGTGTAAGTGACAAACAATATCACAAGCTCTCCAGAACAATTTCTAAATGAACTTTCAAACTATTAACAATTCGAGTTTGTGCTAGCAATTATTCTGACTAAGTTGCACTAGTGCACAAAGAGGACTGTATAAACCAATCAAATAACAAATATCAGCACAAGAGACGGGTGAAAAGGAAAAAAGAGGAATTTTAAGAGAACATATAAAATTTTAATAGTTCTCTCTCTCTCTCTCTCTCTCTCTCTCTCTCTCTCTCTACAGATTTTTCTGTTGGTGTTTTTGCCTTTGGACTAGGAAAGATAGTCCCACATCGGCTACACCAAATGGTGAGTATCTCAATATAATGCATTGCTTGTGTTGAGGTGTGCACATGAGGTGTGGTGGGGCACAAGTGTGTGTCATGTGGGAGTATTTTCCTAGAAGGAAAAAGGATTAATTCCGTCACCTACATGCCACATCTGTTCTCTTCGCAACGAAGCCATCTTTTATGATCTCGTGCACGTACGCACGTTTTGATACGTTTATCATCTTTTCCTTCGTGTCGTGCACTTGCTGCACGTATCGAAGCCGTATTTCCATGTTCTATGCCTTAGTGTTCAATGTACATGGCTCGTGCACTAGGGCACTCGTCTATATTTTCTTTCAATGTGCTAGCCTTTCTAACTCGTGCGCGAGGGCACGGAATGGCTCGTGCACGAAGGCACTCGCCGAATACAGTTATCCCATGTTCTTGCGGCTTGCGCACCAAGGCGCTCGCATTTGCGATATCCAATGTTCCATAGCGACTCGTGCATTTGATGCACGTTTCATTTCAATTGTTCTAACTAGTGTTCGACACACATTATGATTTCTTCCGATCGGACCACGCCCGTGGCGTCGATATGTTAACTTAGCATACAATGATACATTCTTACTTAGGCATGAAGGAGTTAAAAGAAGAGTCAATCCTCCCACCTTAAGCCGATACGTCTTGTTGTTTGCCGAGCCGATGCGGCTCGATTTCATATCTTTGTTGCACGGCCAAATCTTCTGACTTAGCCATTCAGACACTTCTTGTTTTATTGAACTACTCGATCGATTCCGGCCTACCATGTCCAAGTCCCAGTCCGTTGCAAGGCGGTGGTTTGGGTTTTGCGGACCCGTTGCGAATGAGACAAAATGTCGACCTCTAATATTTCAGCGTAAATGAATAGCCTGCACATGAAACCAACTAAAATCAATACTTGCATCGATTCGGACTTGCGCCTTGGTTGATTCGATTTCTTAGGATCTTCGAGCCGACTCCACGCACTTATCCTTCGGGACAATGCGGCGCTTCGTATCGATTCAACTCGATGCATACTTTGGGACAATGCAACTCTTCGCATCGACTTAGTTCGATGCATTGCTTGGGACAACGTAACTCTCGCATCGATTCACATCGATACATTTCATTCGGTCAACACGACTCGTTGAGTCAACGTCTCAGCGTAATGCGCCGTACTGAGCGAACATTACACTCATAACATGATCCAGCAAGGATTATGTCCTAAGTCCTAATGTTAAGAAATATAACTTCCATCCAAAAACTTTATGTGATCGGAGTATATATTTTTGTAACATCTCTGTAATGATCATTACCTCTATCCTAGCCACTAGGATGTTGAAAAATCACAAAGCCTGCTTAAGATAAGAATCACACTGATGATACCTTTTACCTTGAATGTGTGAACGACATAAGCATACATCCATGAAAGGAAAAAGGCTCAATGGATAAAATGGTAGTACTATTTGAATGATGGTAGGCCTATAAGCTAGGAAGAACCAATTTGGAGATGGATAAAATGTAGAGAGAAGAATTTTGGTGGAAGAGAATATTTCCACCTTAAACTTGATTTTGCGACTCCTAATGAACTTCTTAGCTTGAATAATATATTTTTTCTCGATTTGCTTGATGAATATATCAAAGACTTACTTTTGTAATTTGACATACTTCATTTGCACTTTTTTCTTCCGATGCACACATTTGCGTAGATGAGCTTACTCTCCATCATAGTTTTCAATGTGCACGTGTAGATGAGCTTACTTTCCATCATAGTCGATGCTTAATCATTGATTGTAGTTTTCGCAAGTAGTCTATGCTTGTACCTCTTGACTCCATATTTAGCATTGTTCTTTGACTTGTAGACTCTTTTCACCCCAATTTCTTTTGCCACTTTGGAAGTGTCTCTAGCTTCCAAGTGTCATCCTTCATGATATCCTTGATTTCTTTATCCGCGACATCTCTTTGCATCTTGATTTGTATCACTTCTTCAAAACATATCGGGTCACAAAGGACAAAAAGGTGTAGATCATTTTGATTAGTGATTACCTCAATCTTCTCTTGCAAGCTCTTCATATGTGGAAGACTTATCTCATCCAAGGATGATGGTGGAGAGTCTTCTCGAGATGGTATTGGCGCCATAATGGAGTAATAGGCTCTTGTACTTCTTCACGTACTTGCTCTTTATCATCTTCTTACATGAGAAGAACTATGTTACAACTTGCTTCTTGAATATTTGATTGGTACAATCTTTCTTCATTAAACACAGTCGCCGTTGACAACAATTTTTTGCATGATTTCTTCTTCATTCTCTTTTTCTTTCACCGGTGTTTACCATTCATCTTCAAAAATGAGATACTCGCCAATGAACTCATCAAGATCCATAGAGATGTTTGTACTTCCACACATATTGTTGCTTTCTATGATGTCAAGGTACCATGTGTTCTTTATATCTTCTTCTTCTTCTTCTTCTTTGTGTGCAAACGATAAAGTTGAGTTCTCTTGCATTTCTTCTTCAACATAGTGAGCTTTCTCCTCAACATTTCTAGTTACGCTCTACATCCAATGCATAATTTCCAAGCTTACGACAATTATAATATTCAACTTGAGATTTGTCATACCTTTGGCATCCATCTTTTCTTGTGAAGCTTACTCTTCCACGTCCTCTTGTAGGATAGTTTTGACTTTTTTTCTCCATTGATGAATGTCTTGTAATGAGTTTCCCCTTCTCTTCTACGACCTCGACCATGATCATAATTACAATCTCTTTGACTTCTTTGGTTGATAAAGCTTTTTCTTTTTCCTTGAAGGTGAGCTTTGTTTGAAAGATTTGCTCCAATGTTTCTTGCTTCTTCTTTCTCCTTTCTTCATAGACTTATAACGAGCCCTTGAGTTGCTCAATAGTCAAATACTCCAAGTATTTGGTTTCTTGAATAGTTACTGCAATATGTTCAAATTGTGGAAGCAAAGAACAAAGATTTTCTCCATCACTCGAGTGTTGGTTATGTTTTTACCATTTTTTTCAATTGGTTAACAATGGCCAAAACTCTAGCAAAATAGTCCAAAATAGTTTGACTCTTTCATATGTAAAACTTCAAATTCATTTTTTTAAAGTTTGGAGGCGTACCTTGATCTCTCCTTAGCAAGAAATTTAAAGTTTCTCATTTGCTTACTTGGAGGTTGTTGCACTTGAAATAAACTTGAACACATCATCATCCACAATTTGGTAGATAAGGAAGAGAGCTTTCTGTCCCAATTTCTTGAAGCTTACAACATTCGTTTTTGAGCTTGAGATAATGAAGCATCATCTTAGTGGCTCACATAGCCTTTTTTGACAACCTCATATGCATCTTGTGTTCATAGCAAAGCTTTCATCTTGATGCTCCAATTGGCATAGTCACTCTTGTAGATGACATGGACTTGAAAGTGAGTCATCTCGCTTGTCATATTCGACCTCGAATCTCCTTGATCTGGCACCACTTTGTTGGATAGCCCAACCGCTCTGGTACCACTTTGTTGGAATGGTGGTAGGCCTAAGAAGAACTAATTTGGAGATGGAGAAAATGTAAAGAGAAGAATTTTGGTGGAAGGGAAGATTGGTAGGAAATAAATCTTTATGATAGGACTAAGCTTGTAATGTTTGTTGTGCACAAAATAAGGAGAGCTCCTTATTTATATGACTCTTGGAAGAGTTCAAACACTACTAAAATTTGCTTGGACTCTTCAAGACTCTTTTACAAATATAGTATTAGGACATCTCTAGAAGATGGATATTTTAAAATTACCAAGAATATTCTAGGCATCTAACATCTTAGAAATTGGACTAAACGCAAAAACAAAGGGTCTAATAACAAAACAAAACCCAATGGTAGTAGCCCAACAAAATTTGTGGGGTCAAAATTATGGGCACAATATCAAGTTTATCGTCAACAAGTACATGTTAGCAAGAAAGAAGATATGCAGATGATAAAAAGATAGTAATTTGTCAATAAGTAGCCAAAATCTTCAATAGGTGTTTAATTGAAAATATGCAGATCAACAAAAAAAGAGTAATTTGTCAATAAAAACCAAGTTCTTCAACGGATAGTTTATTTACTTCTGCAATTTTCTTTTTGAGATCGTCATTCTCATCACCCAATGATTCCAAGTCTTCTTCTTTTAATGCTATCATTAATAATTCCGGAAGAGGAGCTGGATTGCTAAGTTGGATGGCATTGAACTTGCCAAATCGACTTACAACTTGTTGATAGATAAGTTCTTTGCTGATACAAAAAGACAAAATATCAACCAAATACCAGTTAAAGTATTAAAGCCAATTATAACCCAATCTTCACGTATGTGGAAAGAAAAACACTACGGTAGTCACAAGTAACATTCTGCGGGAAGTAAGACAATTAAACAGAGATCTGCAATGCAAATGTACAAAGACCATTATTCAAATTTCATAGCACATTCATAATTATGATCTTCCTTGATATCTCTAAGTTGAATGAAGTGTTAAACGCACATACTAGTAAACATATCTTTCGTGAGATCTCTCTCTCTCTCTCTTCAATGACATGATAGACAAGTTCCTAAATGACATACACTTATTGGTCTCATTATTAAATTATTAAGTTTCATATTGATGGAAAACTAAACAAGTCTGAACAATTACAAAATGGCTCTTATATTTACTCAAAAGTCCTCGCGTTGAGCACCCACCAATAAACTCCCCACCTCACCCCTCCCATCCCATGCCAAAAGGAGAACACTGAGTAAGAACAACTATCCTGCAATATGTATTCATATTTGGCACCCCCCCCCCCCCTTTCAAGAAACACAAAAAAGGGGAGATACGACTATCGCACAATAAGTCATGAAATTCAATGCATCCCCACTAAATCCATTCAAATGGAATGCAGAGCAAAAGTTTTAGACGGACATCATCGAAAGGTAAGATTCTGCTCGAATTCGTAAAGTAGCACAAAAAATAAATATCTCAGCATATCCCTCATAGCCCCCCCCCCCCCCCCCCCCCCCCCCTCTTCCCCCGATCCTGTAGGACTTGGTTGGAGATTGTTGCCCAAATTTGAACTAACTTTTCAATTTTTATTTTTTATTTTTATAAGGATGTTATCATGTTACCAAAGTTTTGGACCACTTTCCAAGAAAAATAAGTAGAAGCAGTCTCCAATAAGCATTCCCAAACCTAGCCTCAATTCCTACCCCCTCGTCGCCACCAAAGTTCCCTTTTCATCGCGGTACGAAAAGGAATATTTTCAATTTTTCATGAGCTTAGGTAGGCAAACTACAAATGACAAGAATAAAGAATGGAAATAATCATGTATCTCACCAGAAGCCACTATTATCTACCAATAATCTCTAGTTTTTTTTCAGGGTCTACACAAACTCGTTAGCATCTCTCAAAGGAAGAAGAGCACAGGACGAATTGGGCAATTTATGAATTTACACAACTCAGAAAGCTGTCTACCACTGTTCTTTTTATATGAAAAGCCTTAATTGAGCAAGACTTATAACTCTTGATCATTAGAGTAAAGAAAATTTTCCCATTTGATCCCAGACATGAGCTAAAGAATAAATTCATAGCCATTACAGCAGGAAAAAGAGGCAAACAAATCCATGGTTGAGTCATGAGTGACAATATCATATATTTGTGCAAAATAGGACAACACTTCATGAAATCAGTTGGAATTTCCTCACTTCAACTTTCTTTCCTTATGATTACGAATAATCATGCAAGTATCATCAATAGATTCTCTGACCTATAAGACATAAAATAATTGTCTGGTCTGTTCACTATTTTCATGGTGTTTGGCTCTTGGGGTGCCTTTAACTTAATACTTGGGATCTTCACTGGGAAACCGCATTCATAGTTCTAGATTCAAGTAAAATGGTAATAAAGACAAAATGCAGTAAGACCTAGTTTTACCTATTTAACATATAGACAAAATGTAACATGCAATCCTCCCAATGTGATTTCTCTTGAAAAACATGAGGATAGCAGCAAGAAACTCTATAGAGTCTAAACACAAGATGGACTGATGTATTAAAAAAAAGGATATATTTCTCATATTCTTATTATCTCATATAGAGGGCCGCGTGCAAGAATTCAGAGCTCTTCAACTTGTCATTCAGCATTGTTTCAAGTGTGGGTCCATAGGCCCGAATTAATGAATTCCAATTTCGGCAGTAGCATGATATCACATTTTATTACTTATCCCCAAAAGTAAATAGATTTAAGAAAGGGAAATGGCTTGCAAGTTAATCGAGACACTGTAAACTGGAATGTTAAATAGACATCAGTTAGTGTAATTGCAATAACGAATACACAGCAGCACTTCTGTCCATAACTCCAACACAAGTGGCACCATGAAAAGGTTTCTTAAGGATTTGGTACTGCCTCACAAGATTAGGGATCTAATCTTTAGCCTTATATCAGTTGAATAAACGGTTTACAGGAATAGATCAAACTCCAGATTGCCTCTTTTGCCTCAGTCAATAATGTATGGAGGCTCTGCATGAGATAAATAGCCAAAATAAATGTATTTGAGTGCATACCTCACATTTATCACATTCATAAGATAAAGACTTGTATTGTATTGAAGCAGGGCAAAAGTTTCATCAGCAAGGCCAACATATGTGCAATTCTTTACAATGTCCAAGAGACCTGAAGTATTATCACTCTCAACATCTTAATACCCTCTGCAGACTTCATTTGACTTAGAAAAATATATATTTGTAACTCACCAGAATGAACATTCCTATCAATATTGTTGGCAAGCTCATGTATGCTAGTCAAATCCTCAGCATCTCTGGGGTTTCTTCTTAATCTTATAGCAGTTCTGCAAACATTAGAGTTGGTAGTTATCATAAAAAATAAAATGACTTTCACACATACAATAACAGGGAAAAGTTCGATAAGATTCGTATCACTTGTAAGGGGAAGCTTATAATATCAACTAGACACCAAACAAGAATAATAACTCCTGTGACATTCATTTCGATCAGAAAAAAATGCTTAAAAACACACCCTGATTCTAGTATTAGATCTAGCAAATTTCAACTTTTCTATAATTTCATTCCTTGGGCATCCATTCGGGCTACGGTAAGCTCAGATTGCCATTCAATTGGGGTGGCGGGTAGACCAAACTAGAGATGGATTTAAGATGTTAAAAAAAATAAGGGTTCATGCAGCTGAATGAAGTAAGTTTGTTTATGCATCTCACCCGAAAAATCTAGATTATAAGTCATTAAGATGACATAATGCAATTTCTAATATCTTTTTCAATGAACAAATACAACAACAACAAAGCCTTTCCCAAAAAAGTTGGGTCAGTTTTTTTGCATCTTTTTCTTCTGTTCAGCATTGTTAAGGGCCATGTCCTCTGTAACGCTAACAAAAAGCATATCCTTACTTAAAATATGTATTCAAGTTCGTTTAGGCATCTCTAGTCATAGTGTCTGCTTTAATTGCTCTCTTTTCGCTCCTCCTCACCGGTGCATATATTGGTCTATTGCACATGTCCAAACCACTTCAGACGACTTTTTCTCATCTTATCTCCAATTGCCGGTGCCTCTAACTTTCCACAAATATGTTCATTTTTTATCATTTCTTTCAATGTATTATCACTTATCAATCTTAGCATTTTTATTTCTGCTACACTAATTTTCTGGACATGTTGCTTTTAATTGTCAAACACTCGGATCCATAAAGCATGGCTCGTCTTGTATCTGTCTTATAAAGAGAAAAAATTCAACTTCAAAGGTAACTTCCGATGACAAAGTACTCCAAAAACACTCATTCATTTCAATCATCATATTTTAATTCTATGTAAGACATCATTCTTAATCTCTTCGTCATGAAGAATAATTAATCATAAATACCGAAAACTATTACTGTTATGTATTGCTTGTCAATCTATATGGAGTTTCCTCTCATTTCATTTTGTCTTTTGGTTGAAATTACATTTCATATACTCTATTTTTTGTCCTACTAATTTTAAAATCCTTAATTTCTAAAGTCTTTCTCCACACTTCTATTTTAGCATGTCAGCCTTGTCTACTCTCATCGACCAACACGATATTGTAATAACCATTTCTCAAAAAATTATATTATTTTATGGTAATATTTAAGTACTATTTTATTATGGTTTGTATCTTTGTATCCAGATAATTTTTTGGTTTACGACAATTGAATTTGTATCTGGATTAGACTATAAATGATGCATTTTAATTTCTTATGATATGATATTCTTCAATTTTATTATTTTAATATTTGCATTCTCATTTTGAATTAATTTAAGTAATGAACAAATTATTATTTTTCTAATTAAAAAACTAAACCATTTAGCCGATTACCTTTCTACCCCTCTATAGTAAATTACTAAATTATCCTGCACCTACCATGCCACCTCACTTAGTGATGTGTCTCCTCCATAATCCTCCCCCCTCCACCTCATGACACATATGCTACTTAGGTGGCATAATGGCATGAATTATTTCTATGCAAAAAAATAATAATAATAATAACCACCTCTCTCCTTCCCTCTCTTCATTTTTATTACTTGATTCATTTCCCTACCAAAAAGGATATCTAGAAGAAGAAAGAAAATCTGAAGAAGAAAAGGAATAGAAAGGCTCACCTTCACCGTTCTAGGCAAGTGCTACTTGTCACTTCAAAATGTCATTTATCATTTTTTTTCATGCATATGGCATTCTATTCTACCATGATTTTCGTGCATTTAATGATGTTAAATTAGAAATATAATATCATATTCAGAAACTTGAACAAATTTTTGAATGTGTTCATTTTGTGCAATTTTATTCTGAGCCAGTATTCATGTATTAAACAGTATAGTTCAGGTAATCTGACATTATTCATGTAGAGCATTCGATGTCGTTTCCGAAAATATATAATATCATTGGTATTTGCATCTCGAAATTATGAATCACATCCCGTTAAACAAGAATATTTTCTTGGAATTTCGTGCAGTTTTCTGAACATGTACTGTCAGTGCAGTTCTGTTCAGAGCTATTCTTTATGTGCTTAACAATAGAGTTTAGGTCATGTGGGTTTATAATCATGTAGAGAATTAGATGTCGTTTTCGAAAACATAATATATAATAGTATTCTCAATTCAAAGCTATGAACTATGTTAGGTTGAACCCAGACGTCATGTGCTGTAATCTGTTTCGTTCCAGAATAGTCACTGTCACACCTTGGTAGAAGTGTCGTAGGCAAAATCATAATTCGGATTAACCTGAAATTTTGCGTGTATGTACTTAACACATATATTAAGGATGTCCAATTGGTAGAATTTTATAATAATATTCGGAATTGAAGTGATTAATTTTCAAAGTCGGAACATGAAATCTGTTTTTTGTGTAGTCCAAATTGTGTGATAGTTTGAAGTGTGCAAGTTGACTTATAATTCTGAATGACCCAAATTTTGTTAACTTCACCTAGTATCACTATCTTGTTCATAGTAGTTTATACTCTTGGTGTTCATCTAGATTACTCGCCAATTGATTCTTAACTATGCAATATTTCTAGTTTGTTATATATTTTGTCGGTGCATGGTATAGAGATGTAGTTCTCCTCGGGAGAAGGTCTGTGACCTGGTCCTTGCTTGGTTGAAGGGTCGAGATCAAGGTTCGCAGTATCGGTATCGGACCATTCCTATGAGTATCGGTATCAACGATATCAGTATTATCGGCGGTTTCGGATCGTAGTATCGGATTTTTTGGTATCGGAAAACAAATAATTAGT
Source organism: Iris pallida (assembly GCA_029216955.1). Taxonomy (NCBI): domain Eukaryota; kingdom Viridiplantae; phylum Streptophyta; class Magnoliopsida; order Asparagales; family Iridaceae; genus Iris; species Iris pallida. Next base: position 10,292,153 of record JANAVB010040820.1, on the reverse strand, counting down.
AATAAATTATTAACATTTAAAAAAAATCTTTGATACATTAAGGCATAATTTTAAGTATTTCCAATGTTATTTCTTAGTAGTTTTGAAATTAAATGAAATAGTAGTCACCCTTACCGATTGGTTTACATGCAATAGATAAATTTTCTTCTTTTACATGCTTCTGCAACCTTGTTATGCTTTAAACCCTTGATGGTTTGTCTTTTTTGTTCATTTTTCTTTGCTGAATTGACCAAAAAAGATATCCCAAATGTCGGTATCGGTCAGTATTGGGTATCAGTCGGTATCGGATCAGGACATGCCAAACCGTATCGGTATCGGCTGTATCGGATCGGTATCGGCCGATACTGTAAATTATGGTCGAGATTTTACTCCAGAGTAGTTAACATACTCTCTTTCCATTCCTCGACCACATCATATGCTATAGTGCTTAGATAATTTAGTGTCCAAGCCGAGTTACAATTCCAGACAACCCGAACTTATTGGAACTCTCGTTAAACTAACATACTAGCAATATCATGTTTAAATTCAGATATACTCTTGAAAATTGTTTGAACTAGTATCATGTTTACTAGATTACAAAGTTGTTAGGATCTCGACCCTTTAAGAGACTAGGAAGAGAGCCACACCACGAGACTACGAAGAGAGCTTCTTAATATTATATCGTAAGCTTAATTCCTCGAAAGTTGTTACAACTTTGTATCTCTCCTTTATTTTTATATATGCGTTCTATGATACTAGTTCTCCATTCATCCGACATTTTCTTAGTCCTTAGGATTTAGTTGAATAAATCAGTAAACCATAAAATCCTTTCTTACCTAAGCATTTCCAAACACCAATAAGAATATCATTGGGTCCTACCGCTTTTCTACTTTTTTATCTTCTTTAAAGCACCCCTGACTTCAGGAACTATCTAGACTGAGCTCTTCTAGGTTAGGGCCAGGGTGGGTGACTACTCCACCATTTTTTGGTTTATTTCTATGTAGTCTTTGGTCGTCCCTTTATATCCTTGTTTAAAAAATCAAGGAGAAAAAGGTTGTCTAGTTGGTAAACTCAGTAAACTATAAGTAGGTCTTGTAATCAATTTTTCTAGTTTGATTCTTAGACCCATCACAATATAGGTGTTCTGTAATCAATTTTTATTTTCTTTATCAATTCTATAATATACCCCCTAAATGTATGGAGATAAAATGACTTTGGATAACAATCCGATAGAGGTGGGTAATAATTTTTTCTTTTCTTTATAAGTTCTATATTATATCCTTCCTGAATTTATGGAAATAAGATAAGTATGGAAAACAATCCGTTTAGTTGAGACAATCGTGGATAAAATCCTTCTTTTAAATTTTTATTCCATTAAATACAGATTAATTAGGGACTGAAGTCTTTCTTTAATTGACCTTTATGAGATTAGAGTCTCCCACCTAATCGAGAACTAGCTCTCAATTAGTTATCATTCACAAATAAAAAACCAAAATACAGGCTTTGAGTCCTGGTGGTATAGAAGCACATACAGTAAAAACAATTGTAAGTATTGGTTTCTGAAAACCACCGAAATTGAAACCCTTCGAAACTGTCGAAACCAAAAGGTCTGAAATAGATATTGGAAACAAGTTTTTGAACCTTGTAATGTAGGCTGTTTTAATGTAATTTTGGATATTGATAGACTTGATGAGATTTGTCATTACATTTTTAAATAAAATTTTAAGTTAATATATTTTCGTTCCCACGGAAAATGTTTCTGCATCTGCCAATGCATATAGTCCTTGGTACAAAATCCAAACCTCCCTCTTCACCCCCGGCACAATGAAACCTGAAACGAGATTGGGTCACAAATCCTATAATATTAAGGAAAGATAAAAATAGAAAGGTAAATCCAAGTAGAAGTTCAGAACTAACAAAAAAGACAAGAACCTTGGAATTTTTATTATTGTCTTTTTTACCATCATAAGTATTGGCCCAAAACAATTTGGTCTAACATCAATCTGCTCTGGATCTCTAACTAAAACATTCTTGGAGAACAAAATTTAAATGGTTGATCCAAAATAACAGTGAAGTAAAAATAGTGTCAATCCGACAACCTGGCATCAACACAGCAATGAACATGTTGCTTGAGTGTAAGAAAAACTTGATACAATGAAACACAAGCAACTACAGTACAACTAGAATATTTGGTCCAGATAGAAACAGCAAATGGATTTGAACTTGATCGTTCAGTAATAACTCTTGTGCTAAGCTACAACGGACTAAATAAAGCCTACATAGGCAAAAAAAATACAGTACTAACTTTGTTTATAGTAATTTGGACAGTTAATCGTGTGAAAATAAAAGCTAATTTGTCTTCAAGCAAGCTGAGATCCGATTCATAGGTCCCAATATTGTGACCTTAAATAGCAACTACTGCCAAAAAAAGGATTGCACAGCCTATATAAGATTTTTGTAATGTTTTCGCATAGGGATTGACTGATTGATAATTGATGTGTTTCTCCACACATTTGATCCACAATGATTAAAAGATAGTTAATACTCTGTGACACTTATCTGGCATTAAGTGTGATTTCACACAATCAATCAATTATCTACCACACTCATGTAGTCATGTTTAAGTTAAATATAGCTCCTAAGAATCTGCATACACAGCCTATTACACTAGTACGTAAGGACTTCCCTGACATTAAAGAACTGAATTTGAACAGTATGAACTCAAAACCAGATCCTACCTCACGGAAGCCAGGTCAGATTTTTTCCCTTGTTGTGATGCAGGTCTATCTTGCAAGTAGGCGTGAATTCTTCCAAAAGGCTCTCGAGAATCTGTTCTAATCATCTTATTAACAGGAACTTTCTGAGATTTTGTCCCTATGCCATGGTAAGCAGAAAAGCCGCATAAGATCATACACAGTAGTAAGATAAATATACTTATGCTATGTGACTAAAACAAGTAGAAAACAAATCCATACCAGAAGATGGAGAATTATGGTGGACCTCCTTGTTTGGAGTCAGATGACTCGCTGGCAATGATTTTACAACCTAAAGTGTACATGTAAAGCATCAATCGAGTACCACCTTAGTTCTTCCTGATACAATTTTTAACAAAATTCTACAAGTTACCACATCATGAAGAATAAAATAGCAAATACCTTATTTCTGTCATGATACTAAATTAAAGTGCAATGATGTCGTTCGTTTCGCTCTTTGGCTGAATCTGCCACAGAGAAATGCAGTTCCTAGTAGCAAATTGTATCATCTTACCTCTTAATACCTCTAAGTCTACTCTTTCCTTGTCTAGGGAACTTTGTCTGAGCTATGTTACCTGGACTCGGGTACGGGTGTCGGGTACGGGTACATATCCAAGAGTCGGATCCTTCAAACTCATAATTGAAGGACACACGGACTCGGCTAAAAAGGATCCAAATTTTGGGTATGGGTACGGGAATATGACAAAGGTTTCGTAAAAAGACAACCTGTAATTATAAATTACTAGTAAACTTTACTCAACTAGTTGAATAAGTCCCTAAGGGACCGTCCCTTCAGCTCCCCTACTACTTAATTACCAGTCTACCATATTAAAATAAACTATCTACACCATTATCACATTAAAATAAACTATCTACATCATTACCACATTAAAATAAACTATCTACTTCACTACCAATCTTTCGATTGTCACCCTGAAGGATCCGATTGTCACCATGGAGGATCGGATACGGATTCCATACCCATACCCATGTCCTAAAGGGTCGACACGGGTACTTCTCCTTAAAGTGGAGAGTCCGGGTAACATAGTGTCTGAGTTAAACTTGCCCATCAACCTTGTGATCGTTGGCAAATTATCTTTTTATTTGGATCTTCATATCGTGATAACGCAAGAAAGATCGAGATATTTTACGAACTCTTATTTACAAAAGTGACGGATTATAGCTAACGACAAGCTCTGACTCGCCAGCACATCATTCCAATTTCGCTCAAGAATCTTGTATTTTTTTTGTTACTTCGGAGTTATATCCATGTACTTGGGTCTTTGTTTCATTAATTAACATTACCGGAAGTTAGGGGGATTTTTTCCACATATTAGTCTAAAAATATATATATATGTGCCATAGTGTTAGTCTAAGTCTCTCTTTGGTTGAATAAGTGTTCTAAATGGCGGTCGAGGCGGTTGCCGAGTCAACGCCTAGACGCAAGGTGGTCGCTCTCCGCATCGCTTTTGCCGTTGGAGGTGGAATAGGTGGTCATTGGAGATTTGACGACATAGGCAGAGGTTAGGTGGCCTAGGTAGAGCAATAACTGACTAGATGTTTTGTATACATTATGAACCTATGGTTCACTTTTACAAGACTGAAACTCCATAAATCTTTGTTCTGCAACTTAATTATGCATAAAACACCAATAAAATGTGTATATTATGCACACACAAAAGTAGTAAAAAATTGCTCAAAATGTACCAAGTGCCAAGGCGGTGCCTAGAGGCAGGCGGGCCCTCTCCACCACGCATCCGCCTACCGCCGTTTAGAACCTTGGGCTGAATATGCCACTGAGAAGTACAATTTCTAGTAACAAATTGTATCAACTTACCTTTTAAGTCTCATGTCTAGGAGACTTTGTTTGATAAAAGATGGAAATAAATAACGTGATATCTTACCTTACTGGTTCTTTACCCCTTTCGACCCCCTTGTCAGAGTAACATAATGGAAAGTGACTTGTGTTTTATTACCCCTGACATGGTGTTAATCGAGGACATCGTTGTTATGGCATGCTTTTATTCACCATGCCCCGATGGTGTGGCCCGATGGTGTGGTCCTCACTGATTCATTACCCCTATATTCCCTTGTCAAATCGCACTACAAAGAATGGCACATCCTGTATCCGAGATCCTTGCCAATTATTCACTTATAACCCCATTATCAACCAATTTCTAAGAGTTTTCTCCCTAAGATGAAATCGGCAGAAAAAAAGAAGCACAAACAACTCATAGATAAAGTTATTGTCTCACTCCAACATCATAGCTACGCAGTCGTGTTCATGACATTAACCTTCACTACGTGAACCCTCTAATGCCCAATAATGGTGACCACCTCTGACCTAATCCATGTAAGGTTGCAAGCATTGTCGCCATGACCATAACGAATTTGTGGCGGTAATCCTCACGATGGTACTCGCATGCATGCACCCAAGAAATGTCGGATCCACCCCTTATTGCCCACGACAAGCAATAGTGTAGGTTATCAACTTGTGATATGTATCATGTATCGGTTTGCTTGTGTCTTATAGCGTGTATCGGGTATTGTATTGTATTGTATCTCGTATGATACAAAATTCTATGAGTTTAGGTCTATACTTCTAAATACAAACAATAACTCTAGGAGTTTAGTTTTATACTTCTAAATCCATATTGTATGAGAAGATACATATCGTACATTGTACGATACTAACAACATAGGCGACAACACATCCCTCCACATCAAACACCCCGTACCCACACCTGGTCAGGGATGTCAGGTCATCCAATGACTACCCTCTATCTAGGTCTGCTGCAATTTCCTAGTCGAGAGCCCGTTACATAGAAGATGAGATGAAGAGAGGGAGGAGTTTGGTGAGGTTCTTAATGACAAAGAAAAGGGTGATGAAGACATCTAGTAGGAGATCAAAAAGGAAGGATGCAAGAGGGAGGGAGTGCCTAGAGTTCTGCCTCCCCCCTTCGTGCGAGCTCGGCGGTGACACCCGAGCATGACAACCAAATGAAAAAGGGAAGAGAGAGGAGGGTGAGGTGGAAGATGGGCAGTATCTCTAGGTATATCTGCATGAGATCTACAACACCCTAGCTTGGATCTCCAAAAAAAACACCGGATATCTCCTGTCGATTAAACTCCGGTGGATTTGAAAATCAAATCTCCCAAGGTTTCAACACATTTTGATGTTTGCCTACATCTTCCTAGGACGGTACTCCTTGGTTGTATGAGCTTAACTACATTACCAAAAAAGGTATGTCCATCTACCGACGAAGTGGCCCTTCTAAGTTTACGACAAAGTCCTATCTTGCTTAGGAATTTGGCACCGATACAGGAGGCTGATGTCAGGTTGATACTGATAGCCAATCCTAAAAACTGTCAATTATTTTGTGAAGCATGCTGACATAGCTTACCCCTTCTGATGGAGAAGGCTTGGACTTGATGAAAATTAAATTGAAGTCACTTTCATTTTTATAAACACTTACTATAATGCAGAAGCAGTTGCATGATGACATCTATAGAAATGAAACAAGGAAAAAAAAAACTAATACATCACGTCTCTTTCACATAATGATCTTGGGAAGAAAATACAATTTTCTACAAAAAGAACAAAGCCTTTATCCCCCAAATTTTTGGGTCAACTATCTGAATCCTTTACTTCCATTCAGCTCTGCTAAGGGTCATCTCTGCAACATTAAGAAAACACAACATGGCTATAAATAAATTAAGAAATGCTAGTGGTGAAGAGTAACACAAGTTCAAAAAGGTACAATACCATCATTCAATTAAGAGTAAATAAGATAGCCTAGCGTCAAATCTATTGCCACTTTGATACTATATCCAAAGGAGTATGATTCCCTTACGCAGACATTAATATTATATTAAAATCACAGTACTGCAAGATATATTCAGAGAACATATAGAATTTCTGAAATACTCATGAAGACACAAAATGATGCACTTATAAGGGAAAAATAGAAATGTTCAACAAGTATGCTGCAACAGGAATGGCATAGTGCACGTTTTAGATTTGAAGACCAATTTGGAGACAAAGTATTATCTGACGCTGAAGTCTCTGATGGCAATCATGATCAATGAAGATTCCAAAGACTAGGACGGCATCAGAAAAAGCACTCTTTAATGAATGTGTTCACATCTTGGAGTCTTTAGAATTGTTTGTCATGCCTTGGGGGTCAAGTTACAAACTGGTTTTTAATAAGTAGAAAATATCGGTAATAGCATTTGTCTAAATAACGGTTTTGCACTCAGTTTTAATTTTAAACTTAAAAATATTTTTGTAATATCATATAGTGGATACTTCTTTATATCCAATTATGGCATAAATAGAAAACTATTATTTCCTCACTCTCCCCTCTAGGTTTGAGATTGGTTTAGCACCTAGAACTACTGGTTCCTCTGTCAAACAGAACTTCCTCTTCTTCTTCTTTTTCCTTTTTATTCAATACAAAAATATGAATCCAGCTGGTTGCTGGTGGTGTTCTGCACCACAAAACAAACCAGCTATCCATCAAAATCAGGATTAGTATCATCATCGAACATGAAAATAAGCTCCTTAGAGCTTGACTAGAAGTAGAAGCATCCCAAATACAAATTGATCATCTTTTTGCGAGGATCTGGGGCTGCCTGAGTCCTGACTGACTCACCATATATATGTTGTGCCAGCAGCCAAAGCCAACTGCAAGCAAAAGAAAGCCTTCTCACAAAACCAAGAAAACCAGTTAGCTGGTAGGCAGGCTTACCTTTTTTATTATGCAGTTCAAGTTCTGCAACGAACAACACTCTAGATGGTAATACGGTTGATCTTTTTATATGATCCTGACAAGTTATGGCACTTTGGTCCAAAAAACTTAGTCGGAAATGTCCCCATTCTCTGGTTGTACTGAACATGGTTATCATTTGATAAGTATCTCAAACATAGGCCAACTTAGGCTGGGTTTTAAGATTGCTTTACCTGCTTTATGCTTATTTTTGGAAAGCAATCCCAAAAGCTGTTTGATACCAGCAACATATTAAAAATAATTTATAAACCAGTTCAATTTTGGGGCAGCTTCTGAAAGCAGTTGGAAGATTGCTGCAAAATCTGTTTATGTCTGCTGCTTTTTATCCCAAACCAAGCATTACTTTGACACATGGACGGTTCAAACTTTGCAAGAATTACGCTTCTAAATATTGATTAAAAAAAGAACCTGTAGATACTAATCCATCTGCTAGATGTGCTTAGTTCAATTATCCAATCAATCTTATTGTTTCTCATTCTTCTAGAGGTCTCCAAGAATTAGTGTGAAAAAAACAACAGGGTAACCATCAAGTTAAGACTGCAGCACAATGGTTATCTACTCTTCATATGCAAAAGGTCATCTTGTGACAAGGAGATTCTTCTTGTGAAATTCCAAATCCCACAAGATACTAGAAGAGTGGACAAGATAAAGTATGGTTGCTTGGCGTGTGTACCATGTGCTTTATAGAGTTAAAGTGGTGGCGCCTAGCAGCATATGAGGCCCATCCACACAGATCACTGATTGGCAGGCCCATGGGATAGAGCACAAAACGTGGTATCATAGCCAATCCAATCTACTATGATTCTTGTTACCCACATAAGGAGTTGGGCAAGTGGCACAGAGGCATGTTAGACCATGGGGAGTTGGGCGATGGAGCAGATCAGAACATGTGTCCTGATGGGGTGAGACAGGGCCATTAAGCGGGTTGCGTCCTGACAGGGTGAGACTGAGCCATTACGCGGGTTGCGCCCTTTGAGTAGCTTGTGAAATCTTGAATCCTAGACTAAATAGGAGTAGAATAGTCAATTAGTTAATATATGGTGCTTGGCTCTCACATGTACCATTAAGTTAACCTTTTTGGCAAGTGGATAGCCTAAGTGATGGTACATCTACTATGCATATATCACGGTGGCAGATATTTACAACAGGTGGTGGCATTTTTCCCTTTTCTTTTAGTAAGTACTCCAACAAGGGAGAAATATCATCATTTTGAAGACTCGCCAAGTGACATGAGCGTGATCTTTGGTGTAACTTATTCTATGTTGTTACGGGCGACGCCTAGGCGTGTCGGTTTTGAACAAGTCGCCTCGACCTGTGGACTTTTCTGCAGTGGAAGGCGAGGACCGCCTAGGCGGACGCCTTGGTTCGACCAGGGGAGGCAACTGCGGGCGCCTAGGCGGTGTGATCTCAGGATGGGCTATAGGCTTTTTACAAATAATTTTTTTTTTGCTTTAGGGTTATTGCTGCTTGCTAAAACGGATGTTGTTGTAAAAATTGTTGCTGCTACTGTTGTAAAAACTTCTTCCAAGTTCCAAACAGAGAAGAGCAAAGAAAAAAAAAGACTCACCAAGCCGTCGACGCCGACGTCAGGTATTCTTCTTTTCCTTATTCTTTTTGTGTGTTCTTTTTTCTATGTGTTTTTTAATTACTATTGCTACTGCTGTTTTCTTCTTCTCCTTCGTCCTTTTCTTTTCTTTATGATGCTGCTGCTGTTTTTTTTTTCCTTTTTTTGTGGTTTTTTTTTCAATGACAACTGATGCGGCTGTTCTTTTTTTTTCAAATGTTACTGATGCTGATGTTCTTTTTTTTCTTTTTTCTTTTTGGAAAAGCCCTTTTTCATGTTACTGTTGTTGTTGGATTTTTTTGTGTTTTTTTGTCTTACTTGTTGCTTCTTCCTTTTTTTGCTTTTTTGTTGCCTTCTGCTACTACTGCTGCATATTGCATTCTGCTGCTGCTGCCGCCTTCTAATGTTTACACATTTACAAAACCCAAAAATTCTGGACGGGCGCCTAGGCGAGGCGGGCATGGTCTCGCCTCGCCTCGCCTAGCGCCCAACATAGAACTTATTATATTTAGGGGCATTTTGTGCTTCATGGGGCTTAGTATCTTATTTTGTTTCGGTTGTTCGACTCTTTCCATGATAATATTGGGATTTTAGTTATTTAGATTGGGGGGTTAGTCAACTTGCATTCAAAATCTAGTCTAGATTTGTATTTCAAAATTCAAATGATTGTCAATCTAGCATAAGTTCGTAATCTCGTAACTTTCATTTGCATTATGAAATTCATTCCAGACTGGATTATGAAATCCATTGAGAAAATTTGAGTGGCACCCCACTTTTGTTACGCTTATTTAAGGTGCACCCCACATGTTTACATGAATGTATGACACCCCCTTTAACGTTTTCCGTCCAAAACTAACAGTTGACCGCTTTGACCAATTTTTTTGGACGAAAATACCCCTCCCCGTCACACGTGGCTGCCCCCGCCGTGCTCGGCCCCCCTCTCCGACCTCGCCGCACCCTCCTCCCCTCCCCGACCTCGCCGGCAGTTCTCCCCCCCTTCCCCAACCTCGCGGGCTCCTTCTCCTCCCCATGGAGGAGGCTGCCGGTCGTCGTCTACTACCACGGGGGAGGCTTCTGCCTGGGCTCCAAGTCCGACGCGACCCTCCACAGCTATCCCAACTCCCTCGTCGCCCACGCCGACATCGTCCTGGTCTCGGTCGACTACCGCCTCGCCACGAAGCACCCGGTCCCCGCCGCGTACGACGACTCGTGGCTCGCCCTCCGGTGGGTCGCAGCGCACGCGGAGGCCGCGGCCGCGGGAACGGAGGAGGAGGGGGCGTGGCTCGCCCGCCACGGGGATTTTGGCCGCGTCTTCCTGGCGGGGGACAGCGCCGAGGCGAACATCGCGCACAACGTCGCCCTGCGGGCGGGAGGCGCCGGGGGCCCGGACGTCAGGGGGCTGGTGCTGTTCCACCCCTACTTCCTCGGCACGGAGCCGACCGAGTTGTACGCAATCGACGGCGCGAGGATGAGCGGAGGGCTGAGGAGGCTGTGGGCCATCGTGTGCCCTTCGATGCCGGGGCTGGGCGCCGACCACCGGATCAATCCGATGGCGGAAGGGGCGCCGAGCCTGTCGGGGCTGGACGGAGGCCGCGGGCGCGTGCTGGTGTGCACGGCGGGGAGGGACGCACTGAGGGACAGGGGGAGGGCCTACTACGAGAGGCTGAGGAGGTGCGGATGGGGAGGGGAGGCGGAGCTGCACGAGTCCGAGGGTGATGATGGGTGATGGTGGTAGTGGTGGTGGTGGTGGTGGTGGTGGTGATGGACCGGGGGGGGGTGCGGCGAGGTCGGGGAGGGGGGGTTGCGGCAACGCCGTGAAGGGGGGCCGAGCACGGCGGAGGAGACGAACAGTTGACGCGGGGAAGAGGACAACAGACAGGGGGGTATTTTCGTCAAAAAAAATTGGTCAAAGCGGTCAACTGTTAGTCTTTGACGGAAAACGTTGAAAGTGGGGGGTGTCATACATTCATGTAAACATGTGGGGTGCACCTTAAATAAGCGTAACAAAAGTGGGGTGCCACTCAAATTTTCTCAAATCCATTTCACCACCAGTCAAGTTCATATTTCAAACTTTGCTGACTTTACATTTAAACCGTATATAATCAAAATAAACAATCCAAAAGTTAAAAATTTATAATGATCTTACAAATTCCTTATTTATTGGTATTCTGAATTTAAGGCTTGGCATACAAGTCCTTAAATCTACTACCCTACCTTCAAAAAGTTTCTTGAACCTTGTTCTTCCTCCCTCGGCAAAGTAGGCAAATGGATCCTTTATCATGTTGGTGTGACACACAAGACCATGAGCCTCCCAAAGACCGTAAGTGATCTTCAATGGCTAATATTGTCGGATATATCAAATTATTGTTACCATTCATTATGAGATGATAGAGAACCGTTTAATACACAATGACAAGGAAAAATCCTATAGTATTGTAGAACCAAGCCCGAAGAAGATTGTCTCTGCAACATCTCAAGCAGAACAATTGGTGGGCCTTCTTTGTCAGCAATAAGGAAAGACGTGAACTACTGTTGTTAGGAAATGTAAAGCAAAATACATATGCTCATGTCTAAATTCCTAAAATGAAATTTATTTAGGGCTTTTCATGAACCAAAAGAAAAAGAAAAATATTCAAATCAAAATGTCAATGAGAACCTTCAGTGTTTCCATTATAAGTTGAACAAATGACAACCGACAATCAAAGAACACCTTAAAAAAAGGACACATTCTTCTTCCAAACTACTCTAAAAAATAAAAATAAAAAACAAATAACGCATATTTTTCTTCCCAAACTTCTCTCCAAAAAAAAACAACAAAAAAAACACATACAATTTTCTTCCAAAACAAAAAAAGATATCCAAAATCATGATGTATCAGGTGTGGCATCCTCCTCCACCTCCCAGATCATCACTTTTGCACGAAAGCTTGCTTATGCAAGCAACATCAAGAGAGGAGAGGGAGAGAGGGAACTGGTGGTGGAAGGGTTTGGCAATGGCAGCAACGTCAGAGCCAAATGGTAACAACGATCAACCGGATGGGGAGAGACAAAGAGCATTCAAGGAGGTCCCAACTTCCACGAGTAAGAGGAGGAAAGAAGGAAACCTAGGTGGATTTCAGAATGAAGATTGGTTATAGAAGACTTTGAGAATCCCCAATTATATCATATATGGTGATAATCAATATGAAATAATAAGATTATGGATGTTCCAAATTCAAATCCTTAAGTTATCACTAACACAACTTTCAAATTCTCTCCTTAAATCCCAATTGACTAACACTCCATTTTAAATCCATCCATTTGGATTCTGAAATCCCACCCCAACCCCTCCCCCACCCTACCCCACCCAGAGTCTTTAGTAATCTTACTCAAAATAGGAAAAAATTGCGTATAATACGGGTAATCAAAAGAGAGGGACCTTTTTATGGTAGTGTCTTATATATTATTGTCACTACTTTTACTGGGTTACTTTTAGCATGTACAAGTTTCTCTTTGGTTACTGAAAAGAGTTAATGATGTAACTAGTTTCTAGTTTTGAAAAAAAGAGTTTAGTACTTATTTGTCTTAACTAAGGTTTGTATAGTCCATGGTTTTAAAGTTCGTAAATCTTAGATTTTCCATGGTCTTGATACAGATTGATTAGCTCTCCGCTACTGCTAGTACAATCACATCTTCCTATACCAGCACCACCAATGCCATGGGTACTGTGAATTCAAGAAGTGAACAATATTACCCATAAAAAAAGATTGCTTCTAGGTTAGGGAGCACAGCTTCAGTTAAAGCATGGCAATTGCAGAAGAAGAAAATTACTATGTTCCTTTTACGTGCTACCAAGCATCTGCTTGCCCCCATGCTTTCTACGTGGGCTTAACCGCTTGGCAATTGTTGGGGTAGCGATTATGAAAGTACCGGTGATGAGGGGTCCGTTTGTGGATGGTTTTAAGTAGCGGCTTTTATACCAATCTAAGACATTCTTGGTAATTCATTAACGAGCGGTTCTGAAAGTTTTTTAAAACAATAAAATTACTTGTATGTCCATATATAAACAAAAGTCCTTCCAAAAAACTATTATATCATTGTCCACCCAAACAATAACTTATACACTCATATAACTTCCAAAAAATACTATTGCCAAGCAGACCCTAAGTGCTCACTAGACGTTTTAGGTAACAACAACACCGTTAAGTGTGATTAACATATTTATAAGTGATTATCATTTTTTTTTAATTCCATGAACACCAGGACATGATACACACATGGAAACTCGAAAAAACACGTCTATACACACTTAGTGTGACTGTGTCATGTCCAATACATGTCCAAAATGGATATGACAGGCAGTAAACCAATTTTGTGGCAGCTCTGCTTCCTAGTAGCCTATATGATCCCATTAAGATAGAAGGCCAATTGGAAGTAAGGAAAGATGCTATCCTAGATACTAAAAAATTGGAGGATGACACAATTGAAGAGCTTTGGAGCAAGCTAAGGATCCAACAGTCTGAAGTTTCAATCTCCTCTCTATCACAGTTCTAGGCTATTCTGTTGCTTTCACTATGTGAGAACTGTTATAAAGTTGCTAAGATATGTTACATGTATAAATACAGCACTAGGCTAAACCACTTTATCCAATTGGACTGAGATCGACTAGGATGCCGACTGAGATTGATTAGGGGTTAACTCCTGCTATATACCTTTGATCACTTATTTATGACAATGGATTCACTGACAAGATGGCATCAACCCATATGGTAGACCGAGTTGACCAACGCATGAAACGATCAGGTGTGGACCTGTGGACTAGAAATTAGATCGGTTTGGGGAGAGGAAATACTAGGAAGAGTTTTTTTTTATCCTTTTATGTGGTAAGAAGCATGACGTGTAATCTACGAAGAACAAAATCATATCCAACTTTTTGAATGTAAGATTTTTAGTGGTTAAATCAAGAGAAAATCAAACAAATCATTATTCATTGGACCCTCTCACTTAAACCGACTCTTTAATTACCTTATTTATGATTACTTATTGTATAGACTAAAATCTTTTAGGTTTATCATGGTTATAAAGTTCTTTTTATTTAATTTGTTAACATCTTTATGTATTTCTGTTTCTACTTATTTCGACTAAACGGAAACATCAAATGCCACCTCGCCCTGAGCACCAGGCCCTAGCTCCCCAATGACTGCTACAGTCTCACAAATAGTTTCTTTATTTAGGTCTTCACAACTTAGAGGTTTACCCTCAGAGGATAGCAAACTAGGCTAGCATGGGAATCAAATTGGCATTAGTGATATTCAGTGATCCCAAACATTACTTGGATGCTATGTTGTTACAGGCGACACCTAGGCGGCCTAGGCGGCCAGGTTGAGTGGAGGGCATCTCGACTTGGAGAAATAATTTCCGTGTTTGGCGATGGACGTCTACGGTCGACCAGGGGAAGTGAAAGGCGAAGGAGGCGTTAGGTATGGGCCATGGGCATTATTATTGAATGTAAAAAATTTGTAAAGCCTTTTCGGGCAATTCTCTAAAGAAGAAAAGAAAAGAAAAGAAAAAGATGAAAAGGCTGCTGGAGTCTATTGTTGTTGTTGCTGCTCCACAAAAAAAAAGGAAAAAAAAAAAAGGGGGAAGACACCTCCGGCTGCTCGAGCCTCCCCCCGACTCTGGGTATTCTTGTTCTTCCTCTTCTTCTTCCTTTTCTTCTTCTTCTTCGTTTTTTTTTATGTTTATGTTGCTTTTCTTGTTTCTTTTTATGTTGCCGATGTTGTTTCTTTTTTATTTCTGCTTCTTCTTGTTGTTCTTTTTTTTTCTTGTTGTTGCTACCTCTTCTACTTCTTTGTCTTTCTTTTTTTTTTGTTAAGTTGTTGCTACTTTTCTTCTTCTTCTTCCTTTCTTAAGTTGTTGCTGGTTTTTTTGTTGTTGCTGGTACTGCTGCTTTATATTGCCTGCTGCTGCTGTTGCTTTTTTTTCTTTTTATATTGCATGTTGCTGCTGTTTTTTTCCTTTATATTGCATATTGTCTGCTGCTGTGTTAAGCACTAATTGTGCGTGTGTTTTTCCCAGCATTTGAACATATCTTAGAGAACTTCTTGTGTTGCTTTATTTATGAATGCTTGTTTAATGCTTATTAGTTATCAAGTTATTATTAATTGAAGTTGAATATTGGTTAATGCTTACTTTAGGCTTATTATATTGCTTATTGGTTAATGCTTATTATATTACATATTGCATTAGTTACCAGTTGCTCATGTTAATGTTAATTGTGTATATTAGTTATTCTTGACAAATCAATTGTTCTTTTATTCTGCTATATTGTTGTTTCTTAATATTTTATATTGTTATAAGTACATAACTTATACATAAGTACATAACTGCACTGTCTGAGATATTGCAGATTTTTTTTTCTGCACATAAACTGTGACCTAGGCGGGCGTCTAGACGAGGCAGGTAGGATGTCGTCTCGCCTCGCCTAGCCCCCAGTACAACATAGCTTGGATGACTTGCATTATTCTGCCAATTGTTGTGGGGGAATCTATAGATAGACACCAAATAATATATGAGCAACTTTACAGCTATGGTTTAATCCATATTGTGTCATAGAAAATATGCAAAAGTTCAGGAGAAACAAGAAAACACGCAAGGTTAGCCTACTTGCTAGTACTTGAATAATAAAAAATTGAGTAAGTTGTGCCATCAACATTTTAAGGGCTCAGACTAAGCCACCTCCATTCAACTGCTCAGATTGAACCTATTTGAGTTGTATGTACGGCTTCAATTGAAAGCTATTAACATCTCTCTGTCAAACTGTATTTAGGCTCCACAGAGACAGACAGATGGACATAGTCTACTTCGACAATAGTAAGTCGTCTACTTTCGACAATAGTAAGTTGCCATGGAATCTACAAGGGTAGATGATAAGGTAAGAAAACTGCCAACCTCTCTATGAGGTTAGAAAGGAAAACACGGCTAAAGTTTGGAAGATTATATGGTCTTCTATAGGAAAGAACATCCAATTCTCGGGTGAATCAACAGAAATGAACTCATGGACCACATATAGAGAATTGGAAACCTCCAACTACATAGCAATTCGAGCCCTGCACTATTTCAGTGTTCAATCCCAGCGCATGGAAGTGAGTGTACAACACGTCGTATGAATCTAGAAAACATGGTTCGTTGTTGGAGAGAGCATATGGAACTTAGTCACAACAGATCCCTAAACAATAATGATTATAATTTATCAACTGAAAAGGAATGTCGACACATAGTTAGTGCTAAAGTTGACGAAATCTTGTAGCATATAACGTAGAGAATTTGCCCCCATTAAGTAAATCAATGAAAATTTAGTTGTAGTATAAAATTAATAGGTTTGAAATATGTTGAAGTTACAATACCTGAGCCTGGAAAGTTCTGCTACTATTAGAGGTAATCAATTTGGACTCAACAGCATTCTGTATGGTGTTGACAAGACTCTCCTGATTCAACAGGCTAACCTAAGGAATACAAAATTAAAAAAAAAAGGTAAAAGCTTTGGACAGATTTAATATCTATACCTACTGGTACCAAAAACAAGTTTTACAAATCACACCAAATTCTCGAAAGGGAAGTGAACATCAGGCACATGGTGACCAGACAAGCAACAATGAAAGAAAACATCTCTCTTGCACAAAATCATTTTCCCATCACCCACTACAGTAAGTTCAGTGGTCATACAATACCTCTTTCTTTGTTGGATGTATGTTCACATCTACATGTTCAGGGGGCAGACTGATAGACATGTAAATGAAAGGTTTTGATGCTTTTGGCAAAGTTGCAGAATATACGACTTCTATGGCCCTCTTCAGGGAAGTGCAATCGACCAGCCTGTCTACAAAGAAACTAAAAGTTACGGACCACATATTTTGAAGGCATAACTGAAACAAGAATATTTGTATAATAGGAACCATTGTCCACAATATTTGAGATGGATTAGTAAATATTTCTTTCCCTGCATCCACTAATGTAAATTCTGATAAGTACAAGCCCTATTATCATCTAAGATTTTTCCCATAAAAATGGGTTTAGGTACCCAGCACGACTCTAAATTAAGAGAAGTCCAAGAAAAATGGGTTGGATTAGCAAATATTTCTTCCCCTGGCATTCACCAATGTAAATACTGATAAGCACAAGCACTGTTATCATCTAAGCCTTCTCCCACCAAATTGGGTTTAGGTCCCAGCACAACCCTAAATTAAAAACGTCCAAGAAATACGAACAAGCTTTACAGGGTCAATGTGATATGAAGCGTTTCAATAGGTGCCGATCTCCAGTCATCCAATGAAAATGTAGATAAAGCCATAGTGAATCCGTATCGACATCTTACACATATCTGACATGATACTTCCTTGACTACATGTTGGTAAAAGCCACCGAAATCTAGGCTCCGAAGGGACCCAAAACATATTTGTGTACATTGTCCCAAGACGAGATATTAATGTTATGTACCACTCTTATGCAAACTCTAGTTCACTTACCATTGATGAAAAGCACCATTGTTGTTTTCTTCGCTACGTAATTAGCATTTGAAACAAAACCATCCATCTTGAATATTGATCGAGCAGAACTATCATCAGAAACAGATATTTCCAATAAATCACGAGCAACAGTAACACCGTATACGTTTCTGATTGCATCCAGTTTAGAACTTGAGGTTGGTGCATGAACATCTGCTCTATTTGCGCCATGCTATATCATTGAAGAAAAAATATTTATAAGAAAGATATAGTATAATAGGACAAAGATATTTCTCAAAACATGGCATAGGAAGAAGCAATCAAAGATTTTCAAACTGATGAAGAAGGTTCTTGTTGCCACTCTTTGGCATATATGGAAGGAGAGGAATAGGACCTTTACCATTTGCAAAAGAATACATGGAGATGTAGTTCTGCTTATGTCCAAAGTGAATGAAAAGACTAGAGACACCAGAAGGAATAGAGATATTTTAGGCAACTGGGGCCTAACTCTAGACTGATGGGTATCTAGCTTTGAGATGTAAGTTCGATTCATACTAATACAATTAACCTTTCTGCAAAAGAAAAGAAGATATTTCTCAAATTCACACTACTTAGGAGCATGAGTTGCTAACCTTTCTGCAAGAGAAGCTGACATTCGTGTTATGAATCGCAAAGCGACTTATCAGATCAACAATCTTAGGATAATCATCATTGGAGTTCTGCAATGTTCTTCTACGAGCAATCATATTGTAAAAGAGGTTCTCAACCTGAAATTTGAGATAAAACAACCCTAAAATTATTATGTTTGACTTTTCAATAGGACTAGTTTTCAGAAATAATGCATATATACCGTTATCTGAGTTCCTTTCACAGCAGCACAGGGCTTAGGTTCATGCTCCATTACTCCGTCTCTATAAGAAACCCTGAATCCCAACAGCCATCAAAACAATGTAACCTCCAAATAACTTGAATTGTAAGGGGAAAAAACTATATATATATATATACTTTACTAATTTTTCCTATTGGAACACATGTACCTGTACCCATGCAGCTGGCCCTCGGTTATAGTTGTCACAGTGACATGACCAACATAAGTCATGCTAGCCAATGCCTCGCCTCTAAAACCCATTGATTTAATTGATTGAAGGTCTTCATACTTGGATAACTTTGATGTTGTGTGTCTTTCGCATAGTATTGGCAAGTCTTCATGCTGTTGCCGCAATGCATCCATGGTTAACAATAAGTAGTACAGCAGATCATAAGTTCAACAATCTCAACTCATAGCTGCGAAGCATATACTTATAACAAATATACCAAAATAAATATCATTGTTGCATTCATAATAGTTCCACAAGAATTCCCCAAAGAAAGCCATCCATTAAACCAAATGATCAAAAAAAATTACTTTCTCGTTAGGTAGAAGGTGAGCAAAGAATCAAAAAGTTATATTTTTCCTACCATTATCGGCAACTCAATAAACAGAACTTGGAATAGAAACATTTACCTTTGTACCATTTTATAAAGTATTCTAAAATAAAATATTCTGCTAATGCTATGTCAACAAATAATCTATAACATCTTTAAACTGAATTTATATTAAAGTAACTTCATTATACATTAAGTGAAATGTCACATTCCTAGACTATATCATGCAAGTCAAAGCAATTACAAAACATATCATAAACAAGTGTCTTACCACTCACAATAACCACAACAACAAAAGCAATAAAACTACATTAATCTCAAAAACTTGTGTGCAATACCGCCGCAACTTGATCACGCAATTTTTTTTTTCCTTCTCTCTGTGTTTCTCTTTTCAGATTTTATATCATCAGTGTTGAGTGTTAAGGATACAAGAGAAAATTACTGAATTTTTTAGATGTTAAAATGGTCTTTGTACCTCCAATTAGAGGTTGGGTTGCAAAGAAAGCACCAGGCTACTGCTCTCTTTTTGTAAGCCTCTAATTAGTCGTCAAGCTCTAATGGCATATAATTAGATGCAAAAAAGGGCATTTTTTTGTGGGTCCACCTCTAATTAGGCCCAATTAGTGATTCACCCCTAATTAGAGGTAAAAACAAAGATGCCCTAAGTAAAGGAATTCTAAGATTTTAGTCATTTTTTCTACGTATTCTAGCAAAAAATTCACAGACTGAATCAGGACCCGACGTGAATTTTATGGTGAATGGGCAAGGTATTGTCTCATTGTAGGACCCAGACATGACACGGACCCGGAGCTTCTATGGGTAGGACTCGGGTCCTGGTCCGGATTTAGCATTACCGGAATCCAACACCCACAAGAACTAAACCTGCGAAAAGACCCAACAGAAGATCTCTTCCATTAAACTGGTCTGCCCTATGCTTTACGACAATAATATGACACGACAGGACTTTCACTTTGGCATGTCCTAGTGTATTTCGGAATGTCTTTGTCATGTCCAACACGAATCGACACGGCACCAATTTTTAGAGTAGTTGATTCTACAATGGATCCAAGTAAACGCGTTAATTTTCATTATCAGTTTCTGTCAATAATCTCAAACCAAACCAGTGCATTGATAACTAAACTCCAGCCACCGCCACTACTCAGAGCATTCATCCGCACCTCATATACGCAAACCCTAATTATTGAGAAAACAAAAGGAAAAAAAAAACGAAATGGAAAGGGAAGAGAGCTAGGATTTTGGTTACGCGGATGCCGTGGCCGTTGTCGGAGACGTGGATGAATTTGAGGCCTCCGTCCTTGACGACGACGGAGACGGAGGTGGCGCCGGCGTCGAGGCTGTTCTCCAGTAGCTCCTTCACCGCCGAGGCCGGCCGCTGCACCACCTCCCCGGCGGCGATGCGGTTCACCACCTCCGAGTCAAGCCGCCAGATCTCCGGCGGCCCTCTCGGGACAGGGGCCGGCTCGGCTAGGGTTTCTGGGGAATCGACCTGCATTGGGAATTGGGAGTGGGGGAGGGGTTTGGCGGGAGAAATAGGTGAGATGTCATTTATAGAAGATGGGATGGCATAAATGTAATTTTCTTTATCATTTCGACAATGTTTTCTATTTGTGAGTATTGTTGGATTTTGGAATGAGAATCCAACCGAACCGAACGAATCGGTTTCGTTTGAAAAAAAAAAAATTAATACTAAAACTCGTTATCCGGATTTCCGGTTTTGTCCAAAATTAAAAATCAAATAAGATATGCAATTATATAAATAATTTTAATTTTATGCATATTTTGTAATAAAAAAAATATATATTTTGTGTATATTTAAAAATAATAATTATGTATGTGTTTTAAAGTCCAACTTAGATAATTTAAGTTATTTAACTACTTCAACCTTGGACCCTTGTTAGCAATTTGGTAAACGAAAAAATGGGACGACAAAAGTACGAATATAAATCGACGAAGTGTAAAAAAAAATGTTAAAAAAAAGGTCAAATATTTGACAAATGAAAATATTGAGGTTAGAAACTCACATTCTCAAACATGTTGTCAATTTTAGTTAATTAAACAGGGTCCCACCACGTTTTTTTTTTTTGCCAAATTTTTTAATAATTTATACGAAATATGTTTAAAATTTTGCATGCTTAAATTTTACGTACTGATTTGAATCTTTCAGAAGTACGCAAGTATTATATGTTTCTAAAAGATACAGAATTTTTCGTGTATAATACGAGTTTTATTCGGTTGATCGCTAACAAGGGCTTGGACCCAGTTTTAAAATACAACAAAAAAAAATTATATATATATATATATATATATATATATATATATATATATATATATATAATTTAATCAAAAATCTAATTTTTGGCTAGTCCATTGAACAATAAAAATCGATTATCGGTTCGATTTTTATTATGACTAATTTCGATTTAATTTTGTATTTTGTTTAGAAGCTAGGTTTATTCGATTTGACTAGTCCGGTTCGATTGAAATCAAACGTTCACCTCTAATGTTTTCAAAGATTCTTTGGTTTATTTAGAAAGACATTTGAACCAAAAAAAACATACCAATTCTTTTGTTTGTATACATCACCTGAAAACTTTGGTACTTCAACTTAAATAGCCATAATATTTCTTTAACCCGTCTATTGTCTATACTAGAATAATATGTTTTGGGTCATTTTATCCCTCCAATAACCTATAAATCATTTCATCTATTTTATATATTAATCTTCCTTTGTCAATAAAAAAAAAAATCAAAGAGTGTCACTCGATGCAGAATGACAGGCCAAGAAAAAAAAATTCAGAGGGAAAAAAAATATATTTAAAAAACTCAGAAGGAGCAGCCACTATCTCGTCCTAGCGGATCCACCTCGTGGATCCACCTCGTGGGTCGGGGGGGGGGGGGGGGAGAGGTGGGGTGGGGCGGGGACCGCCGGCACAGACGAGTCCCTCGCCCCATTCGTCCCCTGCACCACATCGGACCCACGTCAAAAAAACGGACACCCCTCCAACGGCAGCCCGACATCTGGCTTGCGGACTAAGACCGCGGTCCATGTAGCATTACTCAAGCAAATAAGCATCATTCTTTAGTTTCATTACTTCATAATCTTCTCTCTCCAGTTATGGTGAGCTGCTAGCTTTGTTTAATCTTTGATATTGACTTAGTTGAAATGTGAACATAGTTTAGACTGTGGTTTGATCTGATTGCCACTGATTTGAGCTGTGTGCATCCAGGTTGTGCTGCTAGATGTGGAGATTGTATTTTATTAATAGTTTGCAGTATCGGACGATATCGATCCGATACGGCCGATACTACCAACCGATATCAATATCGATCGAAATCGACATTGGGGTCTCTTTTTCAGTCAATTAAGCAAAGTAAATTGAGTAAAAAATTTATAAGGTTGTAAAGTCATGTAAAAGAAGAAAATCCATACATTGCAGGCAAACCAATCCGCAATGGTGACTACTATTTCATTAAAGTTTTAAAATTACTAAGAAACAACACATGAAATACTTAAAGTTATACCTAAATGTATAAAGCAAATTAAAAAAAAAAAAATCGATACCAACAAAACTAATATTCCGATCTGAAACTGTCGATCCCGCCAATCCCCGGATACTCATAGGATGTTGAAGTAGAATTATATCACTGATGTTAAACTAATGACCAAGTGCAGTCTTCATAACCTTCTTTTGGTGATCTGTTGGAATTTCATCTGCATATGTATCCTGATTCCCTGATTCTGGCTAGTTGTAGCATCTTATACTAGGGGTAGTAGAGAAATATTTTTTCTCATCTTAATTGTAATCGAAGTTAATTGTGAAATGATTCAAAACATTTATATGAACCAAATTAATTTGACATCTCTGTTTTATGGCCTTGGAATTGTTTTCCAGTGAAACAGAATGAAAAACTTGATCTTCATTGTCACACAGTTTGATTTTTTTTTTTTTTTTTTCATATCAAGCATGCCTTCATTCTTAGCTTTGGGTAGCTAGATCAATTGTGCTTCATTAACAATGACATAATTTGCTAAAATTTCCTCACTTTCAAGTTTGATCTCAACGAAAAAGAGAGTAAAATAGATGGACTCTAGATAATGATTGTAGTTGCAAATTGTATGTTATAGAAATACGGTACAAGGATCAAGTACTGGATATGTTTGTTGACAGGATATTACAAGATATTGGAACTAATAGTCCCGAAATAAAGAAGACGATAACCCAGCAACCGTTGAAGCCATTCATTCATTCATCAAACTGGCTACTATCTTTCTCCTCTCTGCTCAGGCGTGAGCCCTCCCTTCCCGCAGTTGGGGCAACTCTTCATACCAAACCCCTGGCAGTCGAAGCACCTGTTGACACGGACACGAGGATTAAGACCCCCCTACACTGTGGAACGGTGTCGAAATCGAACAAAACATGAAGCAACTAAGCTACTTGGTGTGTACTGAACTTCTAGTTATGAATTACAAAAGAGTAAGGAAACTCACTTCCATCTTTCAAAGATGTTTCCATTCTTCTTGTTCCTTCCAGATCCCTGAATGCCAGAAGATGTTACATACATATACATACAGTACTTGAAACAAATAGTTCTTTGTCAAACAGATGCTAGTTAATAAATAACTTGACAACATATTTGGGAC
Organism: Iris pallida; assembly: GCA_029216955.1. NCBI lineage: Eukaryota > Viridiplantae > Streptophyta > Magnoliopsida > Asparagales > Iridaceae > Iris > Iris pallida. Next base: position 10,268,497 of record JANAVB010040820.1, on the reverse strand, counting down.
ATACTACTTTTCTAATTGCACAATTTATTACTTACTCATTGTGTTAGTTATTTTCTAATTTCTTGAACCTAAATTGAGAGCATCAGCCTTAATTTCTTTTCAAGAAACAGTCTGAATTTTTGAAATATGATTTTTCATGACCGATAAGTGCTGCACACAATTAACCTGTTATAACTATATTAGAAAAAGAGAGATGGTCCATCAGTAAACTAGATCTACGAAAAATCAAATTAGTTGAAATTAAAAACTCTATTCATATGAATGCTACAAATAGATTTTTTTTTTTTTTTTTTTTTTTACAAAATCCTAATAGTATATAGAAATATTATACAAATGGTATCGAATTTTTTTTTCGGAAATCAACAAAAAAGTAAGTTAACCTTACACCCTGGGCACTCGATTGCACCTTTCCCACTGCATGTTTTACACCCCTTAGAAGCCTGCAAATTAAGCCAGATGACGATGATTAATGCAGGAAGAAATGAAACAAAGATCTAAGTAGCTACAAATTATATTTTGATTCTTCAAAATTCGGATGCGCCATATTTGTCATTTCAATTTTATTACTTAAGACATATCCGTATATAGAAGCATTCACATATACCTGTATGAATGTTAATCCTCCAGATTTTGATGCATAAACCCTGCCAGTCCCCTTCGCTCTTACTGACCATGCATGAGGGGAATTATATGGAGAGGTTGTGAAGGAAGAGGCCATGTTCATCTCCAACTTCTGCACAAACTAATTAAATTACGCGAAAAAAGAACAAATAAATATGTTCAGAATATATTACATATGCTGAGTGATATAGTATATATGTATATCAGAGATTAAGAATAACAAACAGAACAAGAATGAGCTAATTTCAATAATTATACAAAAAGTTGAGAGATGATAAGTTGGCTGAGAGCCACATAGTCTAGTGAATGGCCTATGTTAGTGGGCCCAAGCTATGGATAAGGGATATGTTGTTGCTCCATAGGTCTGGTTCATGGTCAACCCTTGACCATCCAATTTTAGTGAGTGACAAAGACTAATATAGTTTTTGAGCCACCTATGTTTTTTGACACATATTATAAACGAAATTTATAAATAAAAAACATATCGTTGTATGGTTCTAAAGTTTTGGTGCAGTCATAGAAACTTTAAACCTTGAGAATTGTTGTATATCTTGTTATATTATATGTGTGGAATTTGATTTGTTCAGCCCCAAAGGAGTTGGTTATACTTCATTATGTTTGGATGTTTAGATGTTAATATTAAGTGGGTTTAGTGCTGTGTGATGCACGCCTTAAATCACACCATATTCTACCACTTTCTTATTCCAATTTTTCTGTTATATCTTGCTCAATACTCCAAATTTCCCTACCGTTGGTAAAAAAAATTATAGATTATTTTGTTGGCTTTAACGAATCAGCCTGCAACTATTGTACTTTATGATTATTAGAGTATTGCGAAGGAAAATATCAGACAATCTATCTTAATGTTTGTACAATTTCCTTACATGGATCAATTAAAAGTATATCACCATAAATGCTAATATGTGATGAAATAAATTTCATTCATTTGTCCAGTACCTTAAATTTTTTCTTGAGGCTCAGTTCCTGCTATGTTGCTGTTAAGCTTAACTTGTGTCCACCCTCTGCAGAAGCAGTCTGTAACCTTGTTAGCAATCACCCGAATAAAACTCGTATTATATGCGAATTTTTCCGTATTTTTCAGAAACGTATAATACTTGCGTACTTTTGACAGATTTAAATCAGTAAGTAAGTTTTAAGCATGTGAAGTTTTAAACGTGTTTCGTATAAATTATTGAAAACATTGGCACCAAAAACATGGTGGGGACTTGTTTAATTAATCAAATTTAACAACATGTTCAAGAATGTGAAGTTTCTAACCTCAATATTTTTATTTTTTCGAATATTTGACCTGTTGGAAACGAAGCGCGGAAACCGTTCCCCCAAACCAGCAAGTCCTGCGAGAGAACCGAGCAAAAGCACACAAACCAAAAACGCCAAACACAATCGCAGACACAAAGATTTTTGACGTGGAAAACCCTTGCGAAAAAAACCACGGGACGATCGGAGTCCAACCCTGAAGAACCTCCACTAATGAAATAAAGAGAATACACCCTCTACAAGCTCCTCCCGATCAAACAAGGATCACCACAACTCACTTGAAAGAAGAAATTTTTTGATTGTAGACTCCGAAGAACAAGAGATGCCGAAAAATTATTCGAAGCAATCTCTCATTCAAAATAGTCCTTAATCCTCTCTCTCTCTCTCAAAGATTGTAAAGCACTCTTGTTTTGAGATGATTTTACAACTAGCATGCATCACCCTTTTATAAGCCCTTGGTAATCCATACATGGAAGGCCAATATATATGAAAACTTTCAATATGCATCAATCATATATTTAATGGAAATCCAATCATAATTGGCTTGCCATAATTGGAAGCCCAATTATATGGAAAGCTACTATATGAAGGGTCCAACATAAATATATGATCATGGAAATATGGAAATTCAATCATATATTTTCTTACCATATATGTTCCAAAATAGGATCCATGCACTCCCCGAGCTTCTCCGACACATGGATGGCGCTAGTCGCTCTCTGGAATATTCTCCACATAGGTTGGGAATCCCACCCACTCCAACAAATCTCCCCCTTCACAACTAGGTGGAGGAACTCGTCATCCCAACGATCCGCCTGCAGTACTCAAACTTCCTCCTTGGTAGAACCTTCGTGAGCATGTCCGCTCCATTATCATCAGTATGGACCTTCTCAAGCATCGCGTCCTTCTTCTCAACCACATCCCGTATCCAATGATACCGTGTCTCGATGTGCTTGGACCAACTATGAAATGTCTGGTTCTTCATAAGGTGAATAGTACTCTGATTGTCGCAAAGCAAAGTATACTCCTCTTGCTTCAGCCCCATTTCCTGCAACAGCTTTTTCATCCACAGCAACTCCTTACAAGCCTCCGTCGCGACAATGTACTCTGCATCTGTCGTCGACAAGGCAACACACTTCTGCAACCGCGACTGCCACGATACCGCTCCTCCGGCAAACATCATCACATAGCCCGAAGTCGATCGTCTCGTGTCTACATCTCCAGCCATGTCAGCGTCGGTATACCCAACTAGATTCGGCTCGTCACCACCAAAAGAAAGTCTCCAATCGGCAGTGCCCTGAAGGTATCGTAGAATCCACTTGACTGTACTCTAATGTACCCTTCCAGGATTTGAAAGATACCTGCTAACTGTGCCAACTACATGAGCGATGTCTGACCTCGTACACACCATAGCATACATAAGGCTTCCGACAGCTGAAGCATATGGAACCCGCTCCATATCTTCCTTTTCGTCCTCGGTAGATGGATACTGCTCCTCAGTGAACTTAAAGTGAGCCGCAAGGGGGCAACTCACTTTCTTCGACCCGTCCATCCCGAAACGCTGAAGCACCCGGTGAATGTACTTCTTTTAGGACAAGTGTAGCAGCTTGGACTCTCTCTCTCGGCTGATCTCCATCCCAAGAATAGTCTTTGTTGCGCCCAAATCCTTCATAGAGAAGGTCGCGCCCAGTTGGCTCTTCAACTCTGCTATCCTAGTGGTATTCCGATCCACTAATAGCATATCATCAACATAGAGCAATAAAATGATGAAATCATCCTCAGCAAAATATCTCACAAATACACAGTGATCCAACGTCGTCCGTGCATAACCATGCTCCCCCATAAATGACTCGAACTTCCTGTACCACTGCCTCGGAGCCTGTTTCAGACCATACAAGCTCTTCCTCAACCGGCAGACCAAATGTGACTTGCCCTTCTCACAGAATCCCTCTGGCTGCTCCATGTATAACTCTTCCTCAAGATCACCATGGAGGAATGCCGTCTTCACGTCCATCTGCTCGACCTCCAAGTCGAGACTGGCTGCTAATGCTAGCACCACCCGAATAGACGAATGCTTGACGACAGGCGAAAAGATCTCATCATAATCTATGCCTTTCCGCTGACCGTAGCCTTTAACTACCAGCCTCGCTTTGTATCGAGGGCGAGTAGCATCATCCGTCTGCTTCACTCTAAACACCCATCGATTCTTCAAAGCCTTCTTGCCCTTTGGCAACCGCACCAGCTCATAAGTGAAATTAGTGTGCAAGGAACTCATCTTCTCCTGCATAGCCTCCATCCACTCCTGCCCGTGTTCGTCTTCCATAGCCTCTGTAAAACTTTAGGGCTCTCCCCCGTCAGTCAATAGCACATACTTACCCGGTGAGTATCTCGTAGATGGTCGACGATCTCTGTCGCTCCTTCTCAGTGGAGCCACTGGTACTGGCTGTATATCAACAACCTCCTCCCCTTCAGGAACTGCCTTCCCGGCATGCTCATCCTTCTGAGGGATACCCTGACCACCATCAGCAGGCTGATGATCAAAGTTGGGAGCTACTCCATGTACTGGCTCCCCCATAATTGGATCCTCTGTAATGTCCTCTGGAAACTGCTCGAAGTAAAATGACTCTAACTCAGGCAATCCCTCAGCCTCAGAAGGCGTCTCGGAATCCTGAGTGTTGGTCATGATCTGATCCTCGACGAATACCACGTTCCTGCTTCTGTAGAGCTTTCTTCCCACCGGGTCGTAGAGTCTATAGCCAAACTCATCCTGACCGTAGCCGACAAAGACGCATCGCCTCGTCTTCGGCTCAAGTTTGGACCTCTCGTCCTTCGGTACATGCACGAAGGCCTTACAGCCAAACACTCACAAGTGATTGTATGACGGCTCTTTGTCGTACCATACTTTGTCAGACACATCATCCTGCAAAGGAGCACTAGGAGATAAATTAATAACATAAGCAGCTGTGAGAAGAGCCTCACCCTAATAACTGCCCGGCAAGTTTGCTTCTAACAGCAAACACCGCACCCTCTCCATCAGTGTCCTGTTCGTGCGCTCCGCTATACCATTGAGCTGAGGTATCTTGGACGGAGTCTTCTGGTGTCGTATCCCTTGCTCTCTATAATACGCATCAAAGGGACTAATGTATTCGCCGTCGTTGTCGGACCGAACACACAATAACTTCTTACTCGTCTCTCTTTCAACATAGGCCTGAAACTCTTTGAAAGTAGATAGCACCTGATCCTTGGTCTTTAAGGCATAGACCCAAACCTTCCTGGAACAGTCATCAATAAAAGTTATAAAGTAAGAAGCACCACCAATAGATTTTACCTTCATAGGACCGCAGACATCCGAGTGAATCAACTCGAGCAACGCCGGCTTCCTTGAACTTGGGTGACTTTGGAAAGACACCATATTTTGCTTCCCAGTTAAGCAGTGCGCGCACTTCTCCAACTTTGTAAACTTGAGCCCTGGAATCACCTTCCTGTTCACCAAGTAGCTCATCCCCTTCTCGCTGATATGGCCAAGCCGCCTGTGCCACAACTCGGTAGACGCATCACTGACTACGTTCACCTCATGTGCCCCATGTACGCTCCCCTCCATATAGTAGCGATCGGACTTCTTGCTTCCTCTGGCAATCACCATCGAACCTCTGGAAAGCTTCCACTGACTATTCCCGAAGAGACTGAAGAATCCCTCGTCATCCAACCTTCCAACCGACACCAGGTTGAAGCGGATATCAGGAACATGACGAACATCTTTGAGAACAAGAACTGTACCCGTCTTTGTTCTCAAATGCACATCTTCAATGACAACCGCCTTCGACACATCTCCATTGCCCATCTTCAATACTCCACAGTCGCCTGTTGTGTAAGTGGCAAATAGTGCCCTGTTGTGAGATACATGTGCTGAAGTCCCTGAGTCCACCAGCCAAGAATTATTATCGCAGGCGAGGTTTTTGATAACCTCATTACCTACGATGATCACATCGGCTCCATGCATCGAGGCCGTCGCTGTAGTGTTCTCGTCTTGCTTCCCCTTGTCGCCCTTCTTCTCTCTCTTCCAAGCGAAACAGTTCCACTTGATGTGGCCCTTCTTGCCACAGTGGTAACACTCCGAGTCCTCGTAACGACCCTTGGACTTCCCCCTGCTCTTGTCTCTGCCACCACCTGGCCCCCTGCTTTTGCCCCTTTTGCGGCTCTCTGAAACCAATGCCTTTAAGTGATGGGATGTGGATGAAGTGCCCTGAGAACGTCTCCGCATCTCTTCATTCAGCACCCCGCTCTTGGCAAACTCCAGACTGACCACACCCTCTGGAGCAGAAGCGATCATAGATACTCGTACGGTCTCCCACGAGTCTGACAATGTATACAGCAGCCATAGTCCCTGAACCTCATCGTCGAACTTGACTCCCATCGAAGATAGCTGGTCAGCCACGTCCTAGAACTCACTCAAGTGATCCGTAATAGATGTCCCATCTTTGTACCGCAGATGTCACGCCCCGCTCCCGTAGGAGCGATCGTCCTCGCTAAGGCGTGATGTCGCATGAGCCTAGATTATGTTCGTGCAAGGCAGTTTTATAACGGCCGATTACATCGGCTGTGACGGGATCGTCGCACAGAAGTTCCAAGCAGAAATATTGAATCATGCAGCAGAAATTTAAAGGCAAAACAAGTTATTCAAAATGTACTCTTTATTAATATTGAACAATGAGGTTACAATAGGCGCAAGGCCCTGATTACAAGTCTCTCAAGCTCACTTTTCTCTCATTTACAAGTCACTCTGCTCTCTCTCATCTCTCGATACAATGCTTGAGCCAGCGGAAGCTTCGGAAGACAATGTCCATACATTATGTCACATATAAGTCTTGACTCCACGCGGCCGCACGCTTCGGATCGCCAAGGAACTCCGTGCCTCGATGCGTCCAAGCGAGCTCTGCGCCACGAGCTTCTACCTGTGCCTGCACATGAAGACTGTGTGGGTATCAGTATTCAAATGTACTGGTGGAGTGAGCTCCTCGTCCACCCATACAAAACCGACACGTTCATTTACTTTGTGCAATACAAGTTCCTTTACGATTGCCTTTCTAGTCTTGCCTTAAGATCAGTTTTAAGACCACGACGCCTGACCAAACCGATGTGCAACGACATGGTCGTGCTACAATGCCAACGTGTATTTCGATCGAGGCAATGCCTCATCGCTCATGTACTTGACCGAACTACAACTCGGAACGGCAGGGTCGTGACATACTCTATTCGCGACTTCAACATATTCGAGACAACGCTTCACCGAGAAGCAACTTATATGAACTTGGCCGCTGCTAAGACTTTCACTTAAACTCAAGTGCCACTAAACCAATTGTCGTGCCAACGACGTCAATGGGACGACTCGTGCAGGTCGTACCTCTAGACCTTGCTTAGACTTGTTCGTGCATCAAGATTGAGGTCGTGCCTCGTAACTTATCAAGACTTATTCATGCTACCGCCTTGCAGCCTTCCTGTTCGGCTCATAAACTAACTTAGACAAGACTTGTGAAACATAGTGTCAATTTTATGAACTTCCCGATGCCAAGTATCCTGCCAAGCACGGTACCTATGCTGCAGCCCAATCTTAGGCCCAGACATTGTATTACCGACTGGACATGTATTCAAGCATCTAGACTCAATCCAAAGGCATACATGCGGTTTTGCCGCTATTCTGTCGACCCATCTATATGAGTGGTCACTAGCAATGTCAAGCTATCTTAGACTGGCTCGGGGATATCGGACCGTCCCTCCGCGGGTAGCTAGCCCCGAAGGCGCCGAATCTTCCATGCGGTTATCCAGCATCCTACTTTGAGCCGCAACGCGCTTCTCCCGGGCCGACATGATCCCGGCGCCCCGACGATCATTCGAAAAGACTACACATTGTCGACAAGTTGTCCAATGACCATGCAAGACTCAAATCGATCTACCAAATCCTTCCTTAACATGACCATGCTTTCCATCTTTCTATCGGAACTTAACGAGACTCCCAAGTAGCGGGACCGATCTCGTGTACGAGACTTATCGAGACTCCCAAGTAGCGAAACCGATCTCATGTGTTTCTTATCGAGGCATAGCGAGACTCCCAAGTAGCAGAACCGATCTCGTGTGCGAGACTTAGCGAGACTCCCAAGTAGCGGGATCGATCTCGACGACAACCAGTCGCGTGGACTTCCTTTGTTCGTGGCATACTCTTTACTAAATCCACCGTGGCTCGTGCCTTAGACAAGCCTGGTTCTCTAGGTGATGCTATCGCTCAAGTCATATATTTTATACGACGAGCCTTGTTCTCGACAGACTACGCGACTTGACAACCGCAAATAGAACGGGATAGTGCTAGAAATGGCTTCGATAGCCCAGCACAACTCTTGTCTAACTTATTCGGGCAATGACTTGACGAGCAAAGGCTACGCCAAGCTTCGCATCGAGGGAACGGGTCGTTCACACGTTGGACTTGAACAACCAACTTCTCGGGTGCCTAGACTTAAGCCAACAGTCGTGCAAGACGACTTAAACCACGAGACATGCGAAGGCTATGCCAAGCCTAGGACGACGGGACCGTGCATGTATTTTTAAGCATTCACGCGGGCGACGCCTATGACTTAGGCTAATTCGAGTATTGGGACAAAACGACGGGACCGTGCATGTTTTATCGAGCATTGAAGTGGGCGACGCCTATGACTTAGGTTTATTCGAGTGTCGGGGCAACTTAGCAACTTAGGTCAACTTCTTTCTCCCAAGCTACGGGACGAAGGATTTGAGTGTCCCTTTGAAAGCACGCTGAACACACTTCTAAGACGGTCGTGGGACCTTTTCCATGTTCTAAGGCATTCCAACCCGTCGGAATTATTCCCTTAGCTATGTGGATGCGTCTCTTTTATTAGCAAGCCTAACTTGTGTAAGTTGAAAACATGCGAGTTATTAAGTGAAGGCTAAGATGAGGCAAGTTCACCGAAACTACCCCACCTGAGCGATGAGTCGCCTCGGACGAGCGAGCCTACGAGCAGCCGTTGCAAGGCTAAGTCCGAACGCCGTCGGCGTTTCGATTCCTCCGATTGACTTCGCGGGACGGGGCACTACAACATACACCACTCAGAACAAGTCTCGTCCTCGAGACTTACTGAGTACTTACACTTAGACCACTTGATCCAAGGACTCTCGTACCCACTCTGCCTATATGTTTTTTTGATTACGAGCCACACTCGCACTATTATCAATCTTTCTATTTAACACGATCTCAAATTCTCGACACTCTTCCATTCTCCAAGTCTTGCTTGAACTAAACGTATCACTTGGTTGGATCGTGCACGCATTCCAGGCGTCCCCAAAATACATGCATTTTAGCCAAGCCGCATGATAGAGAATTCGTCATTCTCATTCGAGTCGCATCGTACATATACTCAAGCGTCCCTGAAATATATGCATGTCAGCCGAATCATGTGAGGGGTATTTCTATTCTTGAATCATTCGATCCATTCGTACCAATCCTCAAGATCAATCTTTCGATTGCTAACTCTTGCAACAGGGCGTCTCGCCTAATCGCTAGGCCATTTCTGTAATGTCCTGCTCCGCACGAGGCATTTGGTTGGCTTGTTGGATAGGATCAGAATGTTGGACCGTGACTTATGTTGCAGATCAGAAGAATTAAGACTGATACAGTCTTTCTTAGCTGGCTAGACGGAATGGGTATTGGAACGTGGCTCGCTGGTGGAGCTACGCTTAGTGGGATTGGAGCAGGAAGACTGTTATGCAAGGCAAGTAGAACTGTCCTCCTTCTTCCTTATTCCTGCATGCTTAATAAATGGAATAACGTGATGCTATAAATTGTCCCTAAATGTCCCAGGTTTTAGTTGCTGAATAATAGAGATGCTTATGCTGAGAATTATTGAAATGAATAAGACATGAATACTGAACTGCTGAACAAATAACACTCGAACTGTTAATGTAACTTGATGCCTGAGAACGAATTAATATTTTCCTTTTTTGCTTAATGTCGATGAAATGAATGAATCACTTGAACAATGAGATGCTGCATGAATGATACATGTGAAATGAATTGAATATGCTATTGTCCCTATGAAATGAATGAAATGCTACAGGTCCCTTCGAAATGAATGAATGTTGTTGTTCCTCCTTAGAAGGAACGTAATAGAAAATGTTGCAATGAAGCAATGAATGAGAAATGATGAGACTTGGGATCGTCGAGATCACTAAGTGGAATGATGAGATATTAAAAATGATGAGTCGTTGAAAACGACATGGATGAGTTGAATGATGCACTGTTGCCTTTAGTTATTTTAACATTTCACCATTTGCTTTATGATCACGATCGAATCGGACACACTTTCGTATGGTCAGCGACAACTTGTATACAAGGGGGTGACTGCTTCCTCGGACGGTACCCCGGGACGTTAGGGGACCGATCCGACCATGGGGGAAGTGTAAACGTACTTTAAGGGTACGTGGTATCGGGACATTCCATTCGGGCTCGAAACCTGGTAGAATGGCGCGCCGATTACCTTTCGAAGTCCTATATGGCAACGTCTGAAAATTGTGCACTAACACCAATGATCATGTTGTAAGGATGCACGCTAATGAATATTTTATGCAGGCATAGTAAGTGTAACAGTTAACCTGTATTTGATGCAGGTACGAGAGAGTTGGCTATTGGTAAGAAATCACTTAAATGTGATATACTCAATATATATGTGTTGTTGGTTTAACTTGCGTGCTTAACGTGCCAAGTAAATGATACTGTGTGTAGCCTTTCAATATGAGAACATGCTTAACATAATATATTCAGTATGCTAGAAAGATGTTTTGCTATAAACATTGCTCAAATATAACATACATGCTAAGTGATGCTTGAAGTGAGAATTGTCATAACATGTTTAAGATGCTAATGTTAACGATGCCTCAATGATGCCTTTGCATGATAACACCAAGAATGCTATATAGATATGTCCACATGAATATTGCTAAGAATAAGTTTACATGCTTTACTATGATTATTGTCCATGAACTGTAAACTGATGCTAGGCCCCAAGTAGAAAGTTCATTCTATTAAATGCTTGCTAAAATTGACCAGTTAGTGTTGGTTTAGGCGAGTGGGTTGGATTCTGCTTGCCAGTACATAGATGATGTGCTGACCCATATTTTTGTGGGCAGGTGCTCGTGCTTGGGATGTTCTACACACAAAAATTTGCTTGATTGGTCCCGCAGCATCGAAGATTTGTTGGGCATACAGAAGCTCTCCTTGTACAAGATGATGTCTTCTGTTTATAAAGGGCATAATATATGGAACATTGTAATCAGTTGTACCAGTGAGTTGTAAGCCAAGTCGGTATATCGAGTTGTAATCCAATGTATCCAAGTATCAAATGTAAGCTGTGTAGCATTGTTCAGTTGGCTTTCAATGTAAAGTGGGATTGGTTGTAAGTATTGTACTTCAATACAAGTCTTGTACTCTTCTTCAATTATCAATAAAGAGAATAAAGTTCTATATATCTCTGTGTGACTTCAAGTTATCCTTTTATCTCTGCTGCTATAAAGAAGTGATTTACTTCTATTCAATGAGAAAGATTGTCCCCATTAACTTCAATTTATCTGCTTCTGCCGCTGCAATGTGTTCCTATTTGAAGAAAATCAATTACGTACCATCTTTGCCTTGTACAAGTGCAATACCAGATTTGTACGACATCACGCCTAAGCGAGGACGATCGATTCCAAGAGATAAAATATTTGATTAAATGACTCTACGAATTGGGGCATGACAAATTGGTATCAGAGAACGGCTTTACGTCCTTGGTCTCTTCTTGATTTCGTTTCAAATCAATGTTGCATCGATGATTAACCAAAGTTGCTTCCGCGATCACTCAACGTTGCTTACGCGATTAAATCAAAGACTGCTTCCGCGATTATGCTGTTGTTGTTCTGTACTCATCCTGTGTTGTTGTGTCTGAAAGTTCATCGACCCTGTTGGCTGCTCACTGGATGTTCCATACAATAAGTCTATATACATTGTGATGCCCCTGAATGAATAATTGTTGTTGGTTTGGACACAAATAACCCAACAATGACTCGATGTCATAGTATGCTATAAGAATGCTGTTTGGAATTGTGGGAATAAAGAAAAGTGGCTATGTATGATGTAACAAGTTGAGAATTGCATGTGATGTTGGGAAAGATTTGGAAATGAATAATTGATGGATGAGTTCAGCAGAACTAGTGAGTTGACTCATATGTGCTCGCTAGTGCTTTTGAGACCCTAAGAATGTTGGCTTGTGATATTGAGATCCCGAGATGTTGGTTAAGTATTGTGATCATTGTAGATCACGAATGTCCGGAATAGAATTGGGTTGGTATTGTTTAAGGATGGCTTCGTCCACTACCAAAATAAGTCATATTACCGACATAATTAGTGAAAACGTCGCAGAAAAAAAACAATTTAGCGACATTTTTTTATAATGTCGCAAGACGTCATTATTAGCGACTGACAACGACGTTCTGCGACGTATTTAAACTACGTTTGCGTTTTAAAGAGCTCACGTCGCGTATAAGTCGGTAAACGTCGCTAATATTAGTGATATTTGATATTAGCGACGTTTACCGACGTATTTATTACTTCATCGCTAATATCACTGATATTAGCGACGTTTACCGACGTTCTAATATGACGTCGCTAAATTGAAAATATAGGTCAGGTTCGAGTTTTCATTCCCCCCATTATTTTTGCCCCCAAATTTCTTTCATCCTTCTCCCCCTCCCGACCCCGATCCGGCGACCCCCACCCCCCTCGGCCCCCGACCGACCGCCCTCGGCGACCCCCACCGACCTCGGCGACCTCCACCCCCCTTGGCGACTCCTCTCTTCTCCCCAACCCAAACCATTCCATCTCCTCTCCCCAACCCTCCCCCTCCCCCCCATCAGCTCTCTGACCCCCTCCTTAGGTGACCGCCGCTTCCCGACCCCCTCCTCCGGAGACCGTCGACCCCCTCCTCCCCCTCGCCATCGTCGCGCCCGATCCCTTGTTCGAGCGTCCCTCCCGTTCGCCAGAGCTAGCTCCAGCCACCTCCACCGTCGCTCCCCCTCGTCGTCGCCGCTCCCCTCCTGCCACGGTTGATCAGGTAAACCCTAACCCTAACCGGCTCGTATACACACGGATACGACACTTTGACACATGATACAACACTTTGACACACACACACACACTTTGACACATGACACAACACTGACGCGCACACACTATGACACCTATGTGCTCAAATTTTGGCTAAATTAGGGTATTCTAGATATAAGATAAATAATATGCTAAATTACTACCCAAACTTTATTCTCATATTGATACATAATATTCACAAATACCCTAGTTACAGACATTACTATTGGTGTTATTGGACTCCTAGCTTAGCTTAGCCCATTAAGCCCTAACCCATATCTTATACTTAGTACATGATTATGCAGAGTAACTCATCTAATATGACTCATGCAGAGTCACAGTCTTTCTACTGAAGCTAACTCATACAAATATCCATCTTCTTTCACAGTTTAGTTAGTCTATATCTAACACCAACTGTTTGGCCCTCCACATACTAATATGGTTGTCTGAAATAAATCCAACTACCTAATGTTGATTCACCACTTCATAAACTATTCCAAACATCATTCCTACTGTTAACATTAGTGCAACCTGTCTAGGTGAGTACTCAATTGGAAACATTAAATGCTTACTCTCAGCTAAGGTTAACATCATTAATTTGACATGGAGAAGGATTCAGTTATGATACTTGACCGTAGTGTCAGAGTCTTAATTGTAAAGGATCACTTGCTCGAACCTACCTCTATCCACTTCAATATCTGCAACCTAACATTCTAAACCAACTGATTTGCCAACATCTGATTCAATATGCCTAGGACTATAAGTCCAAAAGTTCTTTTAGTAATACTCTATACTTGACTTATAAAGTTATGTTAGTATAAAGTTGACTCGGTTTAGCTTAGATACAATATAGCTAGATACATAATATATAGACTAATATCCTAAAACTTGACTTATACAACTTAGAAATGGCTAGTTTGACCAAGTTGGACTAGTTTAGCTTAGAGTTGACTCGGTTGGACTATACATAATATATAGACTAATATCCTAAAACTTGACTTATACAACTCAGCCTTTGAGTGATATGCCGCCGCGATCGCTGCACCGATGAAGGAGAGGGTCATTGGGGGGGAGGGGGTCGCTGAGGGGGAGGAGCTCGTCGAGAGGGAAGGAGGCAGGAGAACAAAAATTTTGGGTAAAAAAATGAAATCGATCGAGCAGCCAACCCTATATGAAATATTGTAGCGACGTCCTTATGTAGACACGGGTGATATGCCGCCACGATAATCTCTGACCACCGCACGCACAAACACGCGAAACAAAAGTTAGCAATACGAAAAGAAGATGACCGATAATCTCTGACCATTTAACGTAAAATGTCATGTGTACATATACTGCGGAAAGTGTAGACCGCATGAACTGACAAACGAGAATTGGGGATCAAAGTTGTAACAAGTAAAGTTGTGTTTTGGATATGTTCTATTCTTGTTAAGCTCTTTGTGCACAAAGCAAGATATAACGAATGCAGAACATCTCTCGAGTTTACGACTCTTGTATGCTCTATACTTGAGTTACGAACTCGATATTTGTTCTGTATTCTCTATTTATAGCTTGCTTTGTGAACAAAGAGCTTGCAAGAGTTCTTTTTCCAAAGCACAACTTGACTTGTTCCAGCTTTGAGACCCTCATTTTCGTGCGTCATCAGTTCTTGTCAGTCTTTACTTTCCCCAGTAACTTCCTCCAATTAACTCTATCCCTCGGTTGAGCTACTATTTCAAAGCTTTGACACTTGCATATCATTCACTACCTTGATGTATCTATCTTACAAAATTATGGAGCTGAATTACTATCTGCGGTATCGTACTTGGATGTACAACCGTCATCCTGATGACATGTGCGGTATACGGGATGAATTCATAGAGGGTGTACACCAGTTCCTGCAGTTTGCCAAGGCGTTCCCTCAGTATATGGACGGTACCAAAATTAAGTGTCCGTGTGTGAGATGTCGCAACTTGAAATATCATCCAGAAGTGGATGTCACGTATCATTTATACTCGAAGGGTTTCACATCGAATTACTAGCAGTGGAGCGAGCACGGAGAACTTGTGTCTTTAGCATCGGAGTACGAGCCTTATGTGGATATCCACAACAACGCTCCTTACGACAATGGGTTGGTGAACATGGTTTTTGACGCGGCCGGGCCTAGTTTCGATCCGGATGATCATGATGCACCTGAGGAGGCACCGAACCCCGATGCTGCATAGTTCATGGAGTTGCTGGAGAATGCAAGGACTCCATTATATCCTGGTTGTGAGGATCATTCACCGTTGGAGATGGTTACAAGATTGTTGAGCATCAAGTCCGATTTTAATATGTCGCAAGATTGCTACAACCGTCTTATGGAGTTGCTTATAGAAATATTGCCTGAGGGTGCGAAGTTGCCTAAAGACTTCTACCGGTCTAAGAGGATGGTTAGATCGCTCTGGATGGAATACGAAAAAATTGATGCCTGTCGCAACGGGTGCATGTTGTACTACAAAGACGACAAGGATGAAGACATCTGCAGATTTTGTGGTGTCGATCGCTACAAGACATGTGGTAGAGGAAAGTCTGTAGGTGCCAGGAAGCCTACCTCTTCGATGCACTACTTGCCGTTGACGCCGCGGTTGCAGCGGTTGTTTATGGTGAAGAAAACTGCAGAAAACATGAGTTGGCATAACCGGGAACATATCGAAGGAGTGTTGGATCACCCATCTGATGGAGAAGCATGGAAGCACTTTGATCGAGAGTATCCAGATTTTGCTTCTGATCCGCGTAATGTCAGATTGGGTCTCTGCTCCGACGGTTTTACCCCATTCGGACTTTCGGGATCCCAGTATTCGTGTTGGCCTGTGATCGTCACCCCGTACAATCTATCGCCTTGGATGTGCATGAAGACTCCGTATATGTTCCTCACCGTTATTATCCCAGGTCCGAACAATCTGAAAAGGAATATCGATGTGTATTTACAGCCATTGATTGATGAGTTGAATCATCTGTGGAAAGTAGGTTCCAACACGTATGATATATCTAGAAAACAAAATTTTCAGATGCGGGCAGCACTTATGTGGACCATCAATGACTTTCTGACCTATGGAATGTTATCTGGATGGAGCACGCATGGTCGTCTTTTATGTCCGTATTGCATGGATAACACTAAGGCTTTCCGTTTGAAATACGGAGGCAAACCGTGCTTCTTCGATTGTCATCGACAATTCCTGCCGAAGGATCATCCGTACCGGAGGAACAAGAATGCTTTTCGTGCTGGCGTTGTGGAGAAGACTAATCCCCCGCCAAGGTGGCCCGGATACACGATATGGGAAGAGGTAAAAGATTTACCAAGAGCTATTGAGCAGCCTGCTACGGGCTACAAGTGTGACGGATTTGGTCGCACTCATAACTGGACGAAGAGGAGTATATTCTGGAATCTTCCATATTGGAGCACCAATCTGATTAGGCATAACCTTGATGTCATGCATATCGAGAAGAATGTGTTTGACAACATAATTAATACTGTAATGGACGTAAATGGGAAGACGAAAGACAATCTAAAGGCTAGATTGGACTTGGAAGAAATATGTAGATGTCCTGTATTGTATTTGATAGAGGACGGGAATGGGAAGTTGAAGTAGCCTAAGGCAATTTTCTCACTGGAGAAGGAGGATAAAGTGAGGCTTTGTAGGTGGATTCAAGGTCTGAAATTTCCAGATGGGTATGTTTCGAACTTGAGAAGATGCGTCGACCTCAAGGAGAACAAACTGACAGGTATGAAGAGCCATGATTGTCACGTATTCATGGAGCAGTTAATTCCGATTGTATTTCGGGAATTCTTATCGCATGCAGTTTGGGATCCATTGACGGAGCTTAGCATATTCTTCAGGAACCTTTGTTCTAAGAAATTGCTCGTTGATCGTCTAGAAAAGCAAGAGAAGGACATTACGGTAACACTGTGCAAGCTAGAGAAGGTGTTCCCTCATGGATTCTTCGACTCTATGGAGCATTTGCCGATTCATCTTTCCTACAAGGCACGTGTTAGTGGACCCGTCGAATATCGATGGATGTACCCGTTCGAGCGACATTTGAATCACCTAAAAAGAAAGGTGAAAAATAAGGCTCGGATCGAGGGTTCTATTTGTGAAGCCTATATTCTCGAAGAGATTACAAATTTTTGCTCCTCCTATTTCAAACCTCATGTTGCTACAAATAGAATGAGGGCTCCGAGAAACGACGACGGATATCAAGAATTTAATTATGGAATACTGAAAGTATTCAATGCGTCCGAAAAACCTTCGGGAAAAATGAAGAAGAGATATTTGAATGACGAAGAGCTAAGGGCTACTCAGTTGTATGTATTACTCAATTGCGACGAGGATGAAGTGGAGAAGCTAGAGGGGTAAGTAAGGAATGACGAGTTTATGTCATCTCAATGTAATAGTATAAGCTAATATTATTGTACTAATCGATGGTTGCTTCGTTGTTTTCCAGCACATATAATGATGAGTTGAGGCTGGTTAGACCCTACCTAACAGACGAAGCATTAGAACAAGAAATGAGACGTCATTTTCCTTCTTGGTTGAGCGAATATGTAAGTAGCTCAGTAATTACTGGCCTCTTCTAATGCAACTGTGCAATAAATAACTTATTATCTCTTCTTTGATATTCAGGTCGATCGTCTAATTTTACCCGAGATTGAATTAATTAGAACTCTTGCCAAGGGACCAATTACTTTTGTTAAAATATGGCCAAGTTACTGTGTCAATGGCTTTTGGTTCAAGTCGACAAATGCTCCGATCAGAGACAGCTTCCTGGATCTTGATTCCACAAAAAACAGTTGTTTGTGTATCAAGTCTTCGAACTACGAAGACGTCAATCCAGGAAATAATTTCTTTGGCATCTTGCGAGAGATTGTGGAGTTGTCATATAATAATAGTAGAGAACCTGCAAAGATCGTGTTGTTCAAGTGTGAATGGTTCGATCCAATTGAAAATCAAGGTTGGAAAAATGACAAGCATGGTCTTATGGATATAAACTACAAGCGTAGATATCAAGGCTACGAACCGTTTGTCCTAGCAACTCAAGCTCAGCTCGTGTACTTCACAGCTTATTCAAGACGAGGAGCAACGAAGTCTGACTGGTGGGCAGTATGCAAGACTAAAGCTAGAGATACTTTTGATGTTGACGAAAAAGCTTACCAGGAGGACGAGCTACCTCTTGTAACCAATATTGTCGATGTGGACTCCACGGAAGTTACGCATTATACGACACATAATGTAGAAGATATAGAATTATCCGAAGAGGAAGATGAAGCCGACGAAGGCGAAGATGAAAGTAAAGATGAGGAGGAAGAGGAAGATGAGGTCGAGGAAGACGGACAAGTTGATTATTCTGAAGATGATTGAGAGATATATACTTATCTGAACTTAGATGTTTCTTCTAAAATATATTATCTGGACTTAGATGTTTATTGTAGAATGTATCATCATATGTTCTCTTGGTTATTATCTTGTCTTTGTTGTACTTTTATATCTCTAGTCTCTATTATTTGTTGTATTATCATATGCTGTTATCAGGTATGGCAGGTCGTCGCGGATCGTTCCGAAAAGGGGGACGACGATGTCATGATCCTCCGGTACTTCCTACAGGTACTGCTAGAGGACGGGGTTTTTCTTCGGTACCTCCTACTGGTACCGGCTCTGGATCCTCGTCGTCGATTACTTCGACATATCGGACAGTAGCTGGGCCTGCTGGGACGACGTCACGTGGCATATCACCTGGGACGAGTAGTTCTAGGCCTAATGAGAGTGCTCGCCCGTCTAGCGTTCCTGTTGCTGATACGATGATGGAGACGGATGAGCAGATGGCGGAGGCTGCGTCGACGGCCGAGGCGGCTGCGCAGACGGCCGACCAACATCATGCAGATGATGTGTGCGCACCTCCGGAGGAGAGAAGGATGGAGATCTGGGCCGACGGTACAAAGTAGGTGTTTTGGTTTATAATTTTTTTCTGTTTTTATCATAAATTAACTTTTTTCATGAATATAATATGTCTGTATAGATATCGTCCCCCAGAGGTACAGAGACGCCTAGGCCACATGCTGAGGCATAATTATGGTGGTCCTTGGATTAACTACTCTGATGCTCCAGACGAAAGGAAGAACTACTGGTTTACGCGCTTCAAGGTTAAAATAGATTTGCTTTTAATATGAATCATATAATTAATTCATATTATATATAACTGATAAATATTTGGTTTGCGCTCTTCTAGGATATGTTTTTCTATCCACCGCACCGGGCCGAGCTTATCGAGGGGATGTTTCCTGCCGTCGCTGCCAAGCTGATCCGCGACGCTATTATGATCAGAAGGATCGTGATCATGCCGGAAAGCCAATCCAAGGTTGAATCATCCCTGATCAGTGGAATGCGATGAAGGCTCGATTCGACGAGCCAAGGTACAAGGTGAAGTCGGAGAAGGCCAAGGCGGCTAGGCAACATGCCTCGAAGTGGTGCGGTGGGTCTGTAGAAGCATGGAAAATACTGAAGAAATTGACTCATGCGGCCAAGAAAGACCCATGCGGCTCAGAAAACGCATGCGGCTCGGGAAGTCATACGGCATAAGGAGCTATGCGGCCGGAGGCATTCCATGCGGCTCAGAAGACACGTGGCGTGACAGTGCTCCTCTCCGATCCATGCTGCATTAATTGCTTTGACGGCTGACCCCTCTGAAAAGTTGACAGACCTGACACCAAAGCAGGTAATTATAACTCTGTCATGATGATGAATCTCTAGGAAAGAGAAAGAAATCTCTGACACGATCTTCCGAGAACAACAAAATGCCACGTGGCCCTGCCACGTGGGTGTGCTTATGCGGCTCGAGTGGAATCATCCCTATGCTTCTCAAGAAGATTATGCCCATGCGGCTCAAGCAGACACACCATTATGCGGTTCATGCGGCTCATCATATGGTTCAGAAGTCTGAAGGAGGGGGCCACTGCCCAGACAGTCCTGACACGTGTCCCAAGTCTTATGCGGCCCAAAATTCATGCGGCCCAAATCTCATGCGGCCCAATCTGCATGCGGTTCCAGTCTCACCATTGGCTCTCAAAACACGTGTCCTCAGCCGATCAATCTCCCAGATTTATGGCAATCCAAGATCGGGTCGAATCCCAATGATCTGGGGCACGTGGCAGGAGAATAAATTTGATTTATTCGCAGATATGAGAGAATCATTATAAGGAAGATTTATGCCAATCAGCATTAATTGCTAATGGAGATTTGGTGTAATCTACCCTTAATGGTTCTGATTTGTCACAATCAGAAACGAACGGCCTGGATTGATCAATCCCCAGGCCGCCGCCATCTCCAAGAGCTAATCATTGGCAACCCTAGCGATCACATCCCACTATTATAAATAGCAAGGTGCCATTCCCTTGAGATATAGAGAGATATACAAAAAGAAACTAGAGAGAATATACACAGAGAGACTTCCCCCATAGTCAGAGAGAGAATATACACAGAGAGAGAGAAGCCAGGAGAGCAATCAGAGAGAGAGTAAGAAGGCATTTCTTCGTCAACGACCAAGCAGATCTTTCCCGAGTCAAGGCTGCGTACCGATCGTCCAAGGAGTAAGGCAGAGCGGCCGTCGCTTTCCCGAGCCTCTATCGTCACCCTCCAGAATCTAAAATAAACAATCGTACTTAGACTGCTGTACCTAGGTTTTCGTCCCTAGGCTTTCTTTGTACGAGCGAGTTTGTATTGTGAGTCTAAGTTCAGTCCTCCGATAATTGTTCTGTACTTTTACAATCAATGGCAAACACGATGGCGACTCTGCTGGGGACTAACTTCTCCACGGCTGAGGAGTTGGTGATGCAATCGGACGCAGCCAAACTTGGCTCTACATAACAGAAGATGGTCGTACGCTTCGACCAACAAGCGTTCGAAGAGATGCTCTCTGAAGGTAGCACTGGCCCGGTCCAGAAGCGCACCCGCACCATAAAGGCTCGCAAAGAGTGGAGGCCAAAATCATTTGCTCCTCCGCAAGCCCATGATGGGGTGCTCTCTATTGCTCAAGATGGCGAGAAAGACTCCCCTGCGGCCCTACTTCAGACCGTAGACAACTCTGCTGTCCCCAAGTCCGGCAGAAGAAAACACTATGATGCTGGACTTGTAGGGGCAAAGAGGAACTCTACGCGATCCGAGCCGTAGAAGAGTATTAGCCGTAGGGAGAAAGCCCATGCGGCTACAACCGCCGACCGCATAAAGAAAACTCATGCGGCCACATCTGTCAGCCGCATAACTTATGCGGCTACAGTTGCCAACCGTACGGATGAGACTCATGCGGCTATTAAAGTCAATCGCTTGCAGAAAACCCATGCGGCCATAGATGCCAACCGCATGCGGTCAGCCTGCACGGTCGTGGCTCCTAGCCGCATAAAGACTCATCCTACAACAAAAGACAGCCGCATGCAGACAGCCTGCACGGTACCTAATGCTAGCCGCATAGCATCCGTCCCACGCTTCTCTCGATCAGTCTTCGACCGGCTTTCATGCGGTCCTGACTCTGATCATTCTCTGGATGATAATCCAGACTCTGTGGTATTCGACTTAGACTCCTCCTATTACGCACCCACAAGTGCTAAAGGAAGGAAGTCTAGGGCAGCGCGGGCTCATCAAGTCCAGACGACTGCCCCAACCTCTGACTATCGGGGCGTCCCGCTGATTATCACGCGGGCCTCTGATGGGAAGTTATATAAAACCACTCAAGTCCAGCCCCCGGCGGCAAACAGACAAAGTGGTTCCTCTGACCTGCGTGAGGTTATCCTCTACAAACGCAAGGAAAGAGAAGGAGCTTCGGGGTGTAAAGAGCCCTCACACGGACATCAATGCACCCAGATCATCGTCAACTGCTGTTGCAGCAACGCGGCGGTGACGGAAGACCGGCCATCCGTCTTCCAAAGACTACATCATCCGAGCTCAGAAGACGAGGCACCTCCTGTTGTCTCCTGCAAGTCCGTACAGAAAGTTCTCGCCAAGGGAAGAGGGAAGAAAATAAGCATCTCCAGCCCAAAGGTGTCAACTACTGCAGCTAAGAAATCGTCGTCTAAAGGGTTATCCTCCACTGGAGTATTTCAACACACCCGTTCGAAGACGAAAACTGCTGCAGTAAGAAGTTCGTCGGCAGCAACATTGGGGGTCGTCGGAACTGGGGGTAGCACTCCTCCAAACATCTACGATAATCCGACATTCCAGGAATACGGACTGGAGGAAGCAAATCCTCCGACGGATACAACAGATACCGACGTCCCCAAGGATATCCTAGACGAAGCAAGCTCCGAAGCTGGGGGTAGTGTTCCTTCCGAGTCCGAACCTGAAGAGAACATCCCCACATATCCTGATGATTTCTCGATGCACGGGTACGACTCGGAGGGTACATCCTCCACCACTCCTTCCGTCACTCCTCATGTGAAGACGGTGTTCATGACAGACAGCAATCAAGGCGGTTCCGGTGATCGCCAGCGCATCGACACTTTGGAGGCCATATTGTACGCCTTGGTCAAGTCTGTAGACGAGATCAAAGCGGCGCTTCCTAATCTGCAGGGAGTGACACCTGGCCAGACAAGCACGGGTCCCCCAATCAACGTAGATTCAAATTCGGCGGCACCAAACCCGGGCAATAATCCTCCCGAAGTAACGGCCCCGACTGCGACAGATGAGACCCGAGAAGTAAGGAGAGAAGTTCAAGAGCTCCGAGCCATGTTCCACGCCAGAGAAAACTCTCAAGACCTCCGGATACGGCAACCATATCCTGCTGAATAGAGGGATGTTCCCTTTCCACCAAGATATAAGCCGTTCAATATCAACCCATATGATGGCAAGACTTCAGCAAGTCAGTACATCACTTACTTTGAGGTCACTACCGACCATCTCCCCCATGATGACGCTATCCTTACGCGGTTATTCATTGGGGCATTGGAAGGAGTCGTCTTCGATTGGTACCGCAACCTGCCGGACAATTGCATCCATTCCTTCGCTGGCTTCAAATGCCTGTTCTTGGAGAGGTTCTATGAGGTAGGGCAGGACGTCACGATGTCTACCCTCATGGACGTCATTCAAGGAGAGAAAGAGCTGACGAGGAATTACATTGAGTGGTTTTGTCAAACCGCAATGAAGTTACCATCTGGCAACCCGGACTCCTCCTTGATCGAAATTTGCCAAAAGAGACTACTCCCAACAATCAGTCTCTGGATGGACGAGAGTCAATTCAAGGACTGGAAGGCTTTTATCATTAGTGCTACAAGTGCCGAAGAACGATTAAAGAAGGCTCGCCAACTGGGATTACATATCTCAGAGGGAGAGAACAAAGGCAAGCGTTCCAGCACCACCAACGACAATGGGGGTAGCCCCTCCAACAACCGGGACAACAGAGGCAAGCAGGCTATGGTGGCCGATACAGCCCAGAAGCCTGAGTCGCAACCTGCGGACAAACAATGGCCTCAAATCACTTACTCTTTTAAAGACGGTCACGTCAAGCCTATCTTGGACATGCTCATACAAGGAGATAGGATTCAGCTTCCTCCATCAAGACGGGAGCCTCGACCGACCGATTTGGAGAACCCAAAGTTCTGCCATTACCACCGCTACGTCCACCATGCTACGCACGACTGCTACCAACTGAAACGATATATCCAGAACCTTATCGATTCGAACGCTCTGGCCATTGATTTCAAGGAGGTAACCGTGGCAGCCAACATGGTGTCCGTACAATTCGGCAGCTTCCCTCCAACCGAGACCCAGGATGGGGTGATACCCATCCCTCTGGCAACGATGGAGATTGCTAATCTCCCGCCTGCTCAAGCTGCTGGTCTAGTACCTCTCACCACATCACGAGGGGAAATCATGTGGGTCCATCCGGACCTAGTCCACGAGGTAACTCAGTCCACTCCATCTTCTAAAAAGAAAAGTAGAAAAGTCAGATCCTGTCGTACCACCTCAGCAGATGAAGAGGAAGTCACGGCCGTTGTTACTCGATCCGGAGCACAATCTCAACCTGTGGCAGAAAACTCTACTGATGATCATCCGCCCATTACCACGGATGCTCCGGGACCGGCTCAGCCTTCGACGACCGACAAGCCTAGGCCGAAGGAGACTCGCTTCGACAAATCCCTCCGAAAGGAAACATTTCAGGGGCTGGAGAGGCCCTACAACTTCGACATCTTGGCGCAATTGGCCAATACACCGGTCAAATTGTCCTTATATGAGCTCCTGAGGCTCTCGAAGGATGTCCGTACAGCCTTGAGCGATGCACTTCAAAATGCCGACGCATACCTGGCTCAGGTCAACCTCACGGGAGAAAATCAGCCCGCAGACCTCCAAGACAGTGCCTGTACGGGAGCAATGCCCAACATCGTCTTCACTCCACAAGACATGCTCATCAAGACTAATCTACACGATCGCCCATTATACTACACAGGCTACATCGGCGACATAAAGGTAGACCGGATGCACATTGACCCTGGGTCTTCCATAAGCATCATTCCAAAAGGACTACTGTATCATCTTCGCATCCCGATGCATCGCCTGACCCCTACAAACACCGCCATCAGCGGGTTCAATTCGGGCAGGAGCTACCCAATCGGGAAGATCCGTCTGAAATGTCAGATTGGCGATCTCCAATCAGAAGTCACTTGCTACGTCATAGATGCCGACACTTCATACAACATCCTTTTGGGGCGCCCTTAGATACACGATTACATGATCGTGCCTTCCATGCTACACCAATGCTTCAAATATGTCGACAAGCACGGCTTCGTGAGGACAGAATTTGCTGACATCGATCCCTTCAAAGGGGTCGAATCTTATTACTCGGACTCCTGCCTATACGAAAAGTCGAAGAGGTACCTTGAAGGAGGAAATGAACAAACTGATGTTGAAGCAACCACGGGATCTGAAGAGCCTCTGACGATCCACCTCCAGGCTCGCAAACCAGGCAATTCCGTACCCCTTACGGCCACGCTGCGTAAGGACGCGATCAGCCTCTCGGCACAGGAAGAGCAGTTGAGAATCCGGCTGCCAAGGTCCGGCCAGGTATCGAGACCCACGACAGGGCCACTTACCATCAGATTGCCGAGAGTCGGTCAATCCCAAACAGAGAAGCTCAATCCCTCCGATAGGCCTCTGACGATACGCCTGCCTAAGAAAGGTCGTCACCCCGATGCGAGGTCTGACACTTCAAGCGAACCAGCCACCCCTCGCTCCACATCAAGTGCTAGACTGGGGGTTGCTAGTCTACCGACAACCCTACGCTCCGCTCCGTCAGTTGAGCCTCTGAAGATCAAGCTGACTAGGACGCCCTCTCAATCTTCATTCACACAGGGGGTAGCCGAAGAAGAACCAGAGCTAGCCAAGTATGTGGCTGCCCACACTGACGCTCCCTCCGCAGATGATGTAATCTCTTTAGAAAAGATACCTTACTTCATCAATAAAGGGTTATCTTTGAACTACACCGAGCTCAATAAGCTATGTACAATGTATGCTATGGAACACGGTATAGGCGCTCACCTACATACATAGGTGACAAATGTGTACACCGCTATCCAACTTACTCCAGTAGAAGACGCTTACCGAATAATCGAGGAAGGGGACCACCCAATCATCTTCGGCCGGACGAACAACCCGCATCCCTCGCCATGGAAGAAGTCGACTTCGGGTCAGATGCCGGAAGACTGCCTCTGTATCTCTATAGCCCTCAATCCAAATATCTCATGCAGAAACAGGGGTATGATCTAGAGACAACGCCAGGACTGAACTACGGCACTGGACGACGATTACCTTTGAAGACGCCAGCCCCGGCGGGCAAACCACGGAACTACTATAACAAAACCCGATGCGGTTTAGGGTATATAACGCCTACTACGACCCCTGAAAGCTCAGATGAAGAATGCGACTGGCAGTCACATTCAACCGGATCACCGACTTCCGACTTAGATACCAGCATCGGAGATGTGTTCAGACAAGTCATGTCAGTCAACATGGCATTCACCGACGCTTACGAGGAAGACGAAGACATCCCCGAAATCCTTGAGCTAGAGCCATGTGCCCAGCAATTAGACGCACAATGGGAAAAGCGGTTCAAACTGAGAGAACCTCCTACCGAAGATGAGGTCATACAAGTGGATCTCGGCAGCGAATCTTCTCCAAAACCGATCTTTATCAGCAAAAGCCTAACTGACGAAGAACGGGAATCGTTGTTAGTACTTGTCAGAGAATACATTGATGTGATTCGCCTGGAGCTATGAAGACATGCCGGGGTTAAATCCTGACATCGCTCTCCACAAACTCAATATACGGCCAGATGCAAAGCCAGTCAAGCAGCAACAACGACGCTTCCGCCTAGGCGTCATGGACGCGATCGAAACTGAAGTCAACAAGTTAATAGCCAGCGGCTTCATTCCCGAAGAGCAATATCCTGATTGGGTCGCCAATATAGTACCCGTCCTTAAGAAGAATGGAAAGATTCGAATCTGCATCGACTTCCGCAACCTGAACGAGGCATGCCCCAAAGATGAATTTCCCCTTCCTATCACAGACATCATGATCGACAATACATGCAGCTTTGAACGTATGTCATTCATGGATGGATTCTCGGGGTACAATCAAATCAAGATGTCTCCCGACGACGAAAAGCACACTTCATTCCGAACCCCGATTGGCACATACTGCTACACAGTCATGCCATTCGGTCTAAAGAATACTGGCACTACATATCAGCGAGCCATGAGTATCATTTTCAGAGAACATTTGCTCAAGACAGTGGAATGCTATGTCGACGACATCGCCGTCAAGAGTCGCCGTAAGGAGGATCATCTGCAAGACCTGAGAACGGTATTCAACCTAATGCGAGCCCACAATCTGAAGATGAACCCTACAAAATCGTTCTTGGGCGTATCCAACGGGAAGTTCTTGGGCTTCATCATCACTGCACGGGGTATCCATGTAGACCCCGAGAAAACGAGGGCAATCATGGAGATGGGTCCCCCGAGAAATCTCCGTGAACTTAGAGGCCTCGAAGGGAGGGTAGCTTATATCAGGAGGTTCATTTCCAACCTCTCCGGGCGATGCCGACCGTTCACCCACCTCATAAAGAAGGGAGTCTCATTCGTATGGGATGAGGAATGCCAGCGCGCTTTCGATGACATCAAAGAATATTTATCAAATCCTCCAGTCCTGGTGGCCCCGGTCCCTTGAAAACCATTTATGCTCTATGTACGAGCAATGGAACACTCCCTCGGTGCCCTGCTGGCACAAAACAACGACACAGGCCACGAGCAGGCCATTTACTATCTCAGCCGAATGATGGTCGGGCCCGAACACCGATACACCGCTGTGGAGAAAGAATGCCTCACCCTGGTATTCGCCATTCAAAAGATGCGGCACTATGTCACGGGGCAAACCATACATGTGATCTCACGAATCAACCCTCTCAGGGTCCTCATGACCAAACCAGGGGCACTCAGCTCCCGCCTCGCTACATGGGCGATATTGCTGTCCTCCTATCATATGATCTTCGTCCTGCAGAAGGCTGTCAAAGGTCAAGCCCTGGCAGACTTTTTGGCGGCCCATCCAGGATCGAAATCATCCAGAATATATGAAGAAATACCAGATGAGGTCGCCGATTCAAATACAACCACCCACGATAACATATGGCGGATGTTCTTCGATGGTGCTTCAAGAACCGGACCCAAGAGAAACATCGTTGTCGAAGTCGGAGTAGTATTGGTCTCTCCTGCCGGGCTAGTAATCAATCGCGCCTACTCTCTCACGGAACCCTGCTCTAACAATGTGGCCGAGTACAACGCTTTGGTCATTGGCCTCCAACTCGCAAAAGAACTGGAGGTAGAATACCTTGAAGCATACGGCGATTCACAATTAATCGTCAACCAGATCCGGGGGACGTACGAAGTCCGCCATGAAGACATGATCCCTTACCACCAAATAGCGATCAACATTATCTCATCATTCGAGGGATTCTTCATCGAACACGTCCCCAGACTCCAAAATATCGAAGCTGATGCCCTAGCAGGCCTGGCTGCTTCCCTAGCAGTGCCAAACCACTCTCATCATTCGGTCGATGTAATCGGCCATGAGCTGGTCTGCCCCAAGAACAACGTTCAAGCCATGGCGAGTTATTCTGCTCAGATGATCGACGAAGCGCTAGACTGGAGACAACCATTCATAGACTTCGTGGTCTACGACATCCTACCCGAGAACCCGAAGGAGGCTACTTCTATCAGACGGCGTTCTCTCAGATTCTTCTACGATACAGAGACAAAAATGCTGTATCGCCGCTCCTACGACGGATTACTACTTCGGTGCTTGTCAAACGCAGAAGCCAAAGAAGCCGTACGAGAGGCTCATGACGGTGTCTGCGGGGCCCATCAGCCTGGCCCTAAGCTGCAAGATCGCCTTCGCCGGATGGGCTATTACTGGCCCACGATGGTGGCTGATACGATAGATTATGCCCAAAAATGCAAGGCCTGCCAAGTCCACGCAGACTTCATTCACCAATCATCTGAATTTCTACATCCGACAGTGGCGTCCTGGCCATTCGAAGTATGGGGAATGGATATCATTGGTCCAATCACCCCACCTTCCTCCCGAGGATATCGCTTCATACTGGCGAACACTGATTATTTCTCAAAGTGGACAGAAGCGGTCCCACTCGCCGAAGTCAAGACTTCGAACGTAATCAGTTTCCTGAAGCACCACGTCATCTACCGCTTTGGACTGCCCCGAAGGATCATCCATGATAATGGTCCGCAGTTTATAAGCCACGCATTCTACCGATTCTGCGACAAATACCGCATTCAGAATGTCGCTTCGACACCATACAACCCGGCAGCAAACGGGTTAGCAGAGGCATTCAACAAAATAATCATCAAACTCCTCAAGAAATTTGTCTCCTCCAACAAACGCGACTGGAACGAGAAGCTCGGCGAGTGCTTATGGGCTTATCGTACCACGGTTCGAACAGCCACCGGGAATACACCATTCTCTCTGGTGTATGGGAGTGAGGCAGTTCTCCCATTAGAGACTCAGATTTCCTCACTCCGAGTCGCCCTCACTTATCAATTGACAACGGATGATAACTACCGACGTCGACTACAAGAGTTAGAGGCCTTAGATGAAAAATGCCTCCTAGCTCAGCAAAGGATCGAATTATACCAAGCACGCATCTCAGGAGCCTTCAACAAAAAGGCCAAAGTCAGAACATTCCAAGTGGGCGATCTTGTTTTGGCAGTCAGGAGGCCAATGGTTATGACTCACAAGACCACCGGCAAGTTCCAGCCAAAATGGGAAGGCACATTTATCATCGAGGCCGTGTTCTCCAATGGTGCTTACCGCCTCGCCAAGCAGAACGGAGACTTGCTCATGTTGCCCGTCAATGGCAAGTTCCTGAAGAAATACTATGTTTAAACAACATTTTCCAGAGTTTTGAGTCATATGCCCGCTGGTACCACTGAACTCAACCCCCTAATTTTCCAACTTATTGAGTCACGTACCCTCTTGTACCGCTGAACTCATATCCCAAATTCCCAAGTCATGTACCTGCTGGTACCTCTAAACTTACACTTTGATTCCAACATTCACAGATTTTTGAGTCATGTACCCGCGTGTACCGCTGAACTCATGCCCTTCTTCCATAAACATATCCCAAATTCCCAAGTCATGTACCTGCTGGTACCTCTGAACTTACACTTTGATTCCAACATTCATGGATTGTCGAGTTATGTGCCCATCGGTACCCCTGAACTTACATCCCGGTCACTCTTTTGAAAGAAAGTCATGTATAATCATACCGCTGAACTTTCTTCCTACAAGAGATCCTCCCTCATGATCTAATACCTGCACTCCCAGTGCACAACAAAGGTAACGGATCCACAAATTTCCAAGACGACCATGTCCTCATCACCTCTGAGTCGTCCCATTTCCGCCAAAAACAAATCACCCCTATATAGAACTTCCATGTCCTTATTACCTCTGAGTTGTTCTATGTACCCCCCTGTCAAAAAGACCCTCATGCTCACCATGTCCTCAGCACCTCTGAGTCAGTATGATTGGTTCCTTTCTTTTAAACTTATTGTCCGTATCCAAAACCAGGGTATGTTAGGGACAATGGGTCCACGCAAAATGACCCGATAAAAGGATTATTACAAAGCAAAAGAGTGAAGCAAATATATATTCCATTCAGTCAGAAATCAGTTACATCCACACGGTTACAGGAAAGTTCTTCATTACAGACAAGATACCTCAAACCCCTAGTTACAAAAATACGTATACAACTCCTTCAACCACATTACGTATGAAGGGTGCAACTGAGGAAGATCCTCGTCCAGAATGGGAGAATCAGGATTCCCAGTAGTGTCACCCTCAGCAGTCTCGACAGTGGGGAGGACGTCGTCCCTCTCAGGCTCCGTTTCTTCTTTCATTGTCTCCTTCTTAACAGAGGAAGGCCCCTGATTGACGCTAGGGAGCGACGGATCCTCTACCACTGCAATATCAGCACTCGGTGGAGACACTATAAGAACCAAAAGACAGAAAAAAGTGATGAGAAATGATGAAAACAGTCAGAAGATATTCAGAAGTGTTCATGCGGCTCGTTTAAAGACAACTCTTATGCGGCTTGGGCATGGAATATATTCCATGCGGCTCATAGGATGTGTATGCGGACCACGTAATCTAAAAAGCTCGTATCAAAATGATTATGCACGAAGCAATGCAGCAGAGCAGCATCTTTTAGGGTTTCAGAGCACCCAATCTTTCGCACAGTCCTTACCTTCGACGACAACATGAACATCAAGACGAACGAGAGGTGCGGCGGCAATTGAAGACGAAGCCGACTTCCTGCTTCTAGCCACAACCTTCTTCACTGCCTTGGAAGCCCTAGGTGCCATCGTGGTTTGTCAGTTGGAAGAAGGAAGCAAGACAGAAATCTTAATCAGAAAGAGTCTAAGAGAGAAATCCTTCTAAATACCCTTCCATTTATAGAGAAAGGAGGACCAAGACCGACGCTTCGTACAAAGTAGTCGACTCTTCGGCTATCAATACTGACTAGTTAATTAGAGGTCAGAAACTCCTAGGATCCTGCCCCAAAAAGGTTTGCATGCATGACATAATGGCGTGGCGAGCAGCTATGCGGCTGAACAATCTATGCGGCCAAGATCTCTATGCGGTCAGGGTTTCATACGCGGTTAGAAGAGCACGGCCATGCTTCTTATTCAAAGTATTTCAATTTTACAAATTGAAAACTTTGAAGGGGGTCCTGTAGAAGCATGGAAAATACTAAAGAAATTGACTCATGCGGCCAAGAAAGACCCATGCGGCTCAGAAAACGCATGCGGCTCGGGGAGTCATGCGGCATAAGGAGCTATACGGCCGGAGGCATTCCATGCGGCTCAGAAGACACGTGGCGTGACAGTGCTCCTCTCCGATCCATGCTGCATTAATTGCTTTGACGGCTGACCCCTCTGAAAAGTTGACAGACCTGACACCAAAGCAGGTAATTATGACTCTGTCATGATGATGAATCTCTAGGGAAGAGAAAGAAATCTCTGACACGATCCCCCGAGAACAACAAAATGCCACGTGGCCCTGCCACGTGGGTGTGCTTATGCGGCTCGAGTAGAATCATCCCTATGCGGCTCAAGAAGATCATGCCCATGCGGCTCAAGCAGACACACCATTATGCGGTTCATGCGGCTCATCATATGGTTCAGAAGTCTGAAGGAGGGGGCCACTACCCAGACAGTTCTGACACGTGTCCCAAGTCTTATGCGACCCAAAATTCATGCGGCCCAAATCTCATGCGGCCCAATCTGCATGCGGTTCCAGTCTCACCATTGGCTCTCAGGACACGTGTCCTCAGCCGATCAATCTCCCAGATTTATGGCAATCCAAGATCGGGTCGAATCCTAATGATCTGGGGCACGTGGCAGGAGAATAAATTTGATTTATTCGCAGATATAAGAGAATCATTATAAGGAAGATTTATGCCAATCAGCATTAATTGCTAATGGGGATTTGGTGTAATCTACCCTTAATGGTTCTGATTCGTCACAATCAGAAATGAACGGCCTGGATTGATCAATCCCCAGGCCGCCGCCATCTCCAAGAGCTAATCATTGGTAACCCTAGCGATCACATCCCACTATTATAAATAGCAAGGTGCCATTCCCTTGAGATATAGAGAGATATACAAAAAGAAACCAGAGAGAATATACACAGAGAGACTTCCCCCATAGTTAGAGAGAGAATATACAAAGAGAGAGAGAAGCCAGGAGAGCAATCAGAGAGAGAGAGTAAGAAGGCATTTCTTCGTCAACGACCAAGCAGATCTTCCCCGAGTCAAGGCTGCGTATCGATCGTCCAAGGAGTAAGGCAGAACGGCCGTCGCTTTTCCGAGCCTCTATCGTCATCCCCCAGAATCTAAAATAAATAATCGTACTTAGACTGCTGTACCTAGGTTTTCGTCCCTAGGCTTTCTTTGTACGAGCGAGTTTGTATTGTGAGTCTAAGTTCAGTCCTCCGATAATTGTTCTGTACTTTTATAATCAATGGCAAACAGGATCGATTTCGATGACGGAATATTTTCGTCGTCCGGTATGTCTTTCTCTTTTAGAAATATTATTTTAATACAAATCCGATAAATTATTACTAAGATAATATATTTAATTACAGGTAAGGAAGGTCGGTAACGCCGATATGGTGATCGTCTTCCTGGCCACCCATCGGAAGGGCGATGGCCTTATTGATGAGAGGGCCGAGCAGACCTATGTAAGTATTACAATACCTTATCTTAATTTAATACTTTATGTCAATTTTAATATAACTTAGTAAATATGATACAAATAAATATTCATGTAGTTAGTAATAATAAGTACATTAATTAGAAATTAGAAATTATAGAGTACTATCCATACTTTCTAGGTCGAGTATCAGAGGCTGCGGGAACGGGCGGCTGCTAGTGCACCTAATGCAGGAGAGGCCGGTACTTCCTTGCAGCTCACTCAAGCTCCGTCAGCGGACGAGCTGTGGATGACCACCGTTGGTGGACTCCACAGGGGTACGTACTACGGTACGGGATCCTATGGTGCCCTAGTTGCGATCCAGTCCTCTAGGGCATTTCCTGCTAGTGTGCATGGTCTACAGCCGTCCCAGGAGTCTGCCCGAGTCCACCAGATGATGGAGTCTCTCCGTGACGACCTGCTACGACGGATCGAGGAGTAGTCTCAGCACCCTACGGACGATCCTGTGTTGCTAGCGCAATTGGATGCGCTTGACCGCGGCATTATGGAGCTCATGGAGACGACTGAGAGGACATAGCGCAGCGTTGGAGGGTTAGAGTGCACGGTGATGGAGCTGCAGACAGCACAGGTGACCATGACCGATAGGCTGAGATTGACGACGGATTCGATGGTTCAGAGCAGTGATAGACTGTTATCTACCATGGATTCATACAACCAGTGACTTACAGCGTTGGAGCGTGCTGGTCCTCCAGGTGTGCCTTCATTATCGTCGACTCTGCCGTCTCCATCGCCTTCTTCATCGATACCGACTCCACCGACGTCACTGCCTGCTCTATCGGTATCAATTTTACTTGAGGAGTATGAGTTGTTCTTATCCCTTCGTCGCGGAGGTGCCCCTCCTGCACCAGATCCCTAGTAGTCCTAGTTAGGATTGTTTGTTTGTGTTTATTTGATCCTTTGTTTGTGACTTGAATATTTGTTGGTTGTGTAGACTTGGATGTTTGGATCCTATTTATTGGATCCTATTCTATTTGTTGGTTGTGTGTAGACTTTGGTTATTTGGTTGTAGACTTTGTTATTTGGTGTAGACTTGGTTATTTGGATACTTGTTGGTTGTGTCTATTCTATTTGTTGGATCTTATTCTATTTGTTGGATCCCATTCTATTTGTTGCCTGCTATATTATGTTATACTGTTGTTTATGTTATTATTCGTTTCAATTGGATGTTAATGTGCTTCTGTGGTTTACGTTTACCGGTGTTGAGTGTTCCACCGAAGGGGTCGGCGAACCCAGGGAGAAAAGGATATCTGTTATACTGTGTCTTTATGGTTATCTTTTTAAACTGCAGGGAGAAAAGGACATTCTGTATTTGTTTTTTTTTTTGCAGATTTATCGACGTTACCGACGTCCATCGACGTACGTTTGCGTTGATAAACGTCGGTAAATCTGCAAAAAAATTTAGGGTACTGACGTTTTTCGACGTCCTTATACGTCGGAGACCGTCGGTAAAAGTTGGTGAACGTCGGTAATAATCCCAAGAATTACCGACATTTAGTGACATAATAGTCATCGCCAATCCACCGACGTAACGACGGTAAACGTCAGCAAATTCCCAGTATTTTACCGACGTTTTGCGACATTTTCAACGACGTTAATTCACTGACTAAACGACGGTAAACGTCGGTAAGTTCCCAGGATTTTACCGACGTGTAGCGACTTTCAACACGTCACTAATCCACTGACGAAATGACGGTAGACGTCGGTAATATCCCAGGATATACCGACGTAATCATACGTCGGTGAACGTCGATATTTGCGACGTTCGGCGACGTTTTAAAGATCAGCGACTTACGTTTTCGCGACAAGTCCAAAATGTCGGTAATTGCGTCGGTAAATATTTTTAGCGACGTAATTTGTCGTTTTAGCGACGTCTTTAGGCGTCGCTAAAAAGACTTATTCTGGTAGTGGTCTCTGAGTGGTATATTGCCTCTACCACCTCAGAACGAGATGTATGTTGACCCTTTCCCATAGGATAGCAATGAGACTATCTACTGGTACTGGGTAGTGCCGAGACTTAGCTGGGAGTCATGTATTATTACTTGAGGACTCGAGTGCCCCTTGACGGTGATGTTATGCTGGGAAGCGAGATTTCTAGAAATTGTAACTGGTGGCTTGGTTAGAAATTATTTAGTCGAGTGATGACTCAGACTAGTAAGTCAGCTAGTATGCTATGGGTAAATGGATTTGGCTAGTGAATGATGTGGCTTAGAATATCCGAATGTTGACTTCAATTGGTTGGATGTAAATTATATGTGGCTAATACAATATTTGTTGCTAAGCTGAAAGTTCTGGAAACATTGTCGGTGAACTAAAGGAATATTAAAAATCTGTGCCTTGATCCGAAGGTGTAAGAGATGTTAATCCATCTTGATCACCAAAGGATAGTCGTTGCCTATGTGAATGTATGCTGAGGAGTTGAATTGTACCATAAAAGTAACAAGTAGCTACCCTGAATAATTGTGTTGCATAGAGAATGGTAATTGCTACATGAATTGTCGGATTGAATGGAATTAATTACTCGACCCTTGCGATATGAGATTTAAGAATGCCCGTAAGATAGTTTGATGATTGATGAAACGAATGGGATTGAGGTATTGCAAACGTATTGGATAATGCCGGTATATGTGATTGTTGGTTGGGATATAGATTGTCGATTTTTGACTTAGCAGTATGACTTTGTCATACGAACCGAACAGTATGATTCCATAATTATGTTAAGACTATCGGAATCGATGACCCTTGAATAGTTAGTCTTGGCTTATGGGTTCGTATGGGTACAAAGAATTTGAAATAGAAATTGAATCATTGGAAATTTACTTGATGGATTATTAGAACGATGAGAATCGTATGTCGGGTTGGGAATTGACCGTAATGTGGATAGATCGATCTTAGTCGATCGTTGGGTAAGTCTAGAATGAGCCTCTGTAGGAATTATTTCCTTGAGGAAGACCCTGGATAGGGAGACTTGACCCTAGCGACCGTGGGCTGCATGACCAATTGTTGGCATAGCCGACAATGGCGATTAGTGTCACTACCTACACCCGGATATACGGGTATGAATACGTGGGCCACGCCCAGCCTACGCCGCAGTATCGGCGGTAGAGCGCTGTCAAGTACCCGATACTAGCTACAACATCTAAAGATCCATAACTAAAAATGTACTCATGTCACATCACGAAAACTAAGAAAGATAAGACAAGAAATAATAACAATATCACTAGAACAACTAGAATCTACAAGGATCATATGAGACAAGAATAAAACAGAGGAAAACAATGACAAAACTAATAACTACCAGACCTAGAACTCTTGAGAGACAACTCACGGTAAAGAATACTGAGAACCACCCCAGCTAGCAATATCCTGTAGTCCAAAACTGAGGGCACAACTACTACTAAAATATTTTCAACATATCCAGTCAGGATGGAACGAGCACAAAACTCAAATAACAGTTCTAGTTGGACGATATTGAAAATGTAGCAGTAAATAGAGAGAATATACAAGAAATCACGAAATGTACATGTGAGTATCATGGCAAGGTAAGCTATAAATCTAGAGCTAGAACAAGGCAAGTAAAACTGATCATGGCATGTACAAGAATCAATAATCATCTATCTAAGTGTGTAGTACTAGCTACAATATGTGGCCGTCTTGGGTCTGCACAAGGTCATGAGCTAGCCAATCATACGTGTGGTATAGGATTGGCATTCACAAGGTTTACAAGATATACAAAGCGGGTATTGACCACACATCTACACTAATACTCTCCGTCCCCGATTAGTATAGTGGATCCAACCATGACACATCATGACACGCGATTCTCTGAGAGGGTAGCTAGCCTTCGCAGGAATCGTGTCTATACAATGCACAAGGAACAAGAAAGATTTGCACAAGATATACCAAAGAATACAAGAAATAACATCTCATGATGGGATCCAGAGAAATACCAATCCGTGTGAACAATGTGTCAAGAGAACAAGAATATCTATACTAAATACAAGAAACATAGACTATATCATAAAACAAAAATATTATCAGAGAATGTACTCGTCTGAGATCTGGTGGAAATATGTCAACTGTGTAATCTGGCTCAGAGTGAAATCACAGACCTAAAGATGAGATATACATATAAGCTAATTAGGGTTCAATAGTGTTAGGCATAATTATATAGTATAAGCTATGTAATCTAGGTCAATTTCAGTCCAACTAAGTCAAACTAGGTCACACTGAGTCACACTAGGTCACAGGAAGTCAAATCCAGTCAACTGGGTCAAACTGGGTCAAAGGTTGACTTACAGTTGACTTTTGGTCAATCGGTCAACTCTAGGTCAACCCTACGTCAAACTAGGCTAATGTTGACTAACAGTTGACTTTTGGTCAACTGGTCAACTCGGGTCAAGTTCTAGATATTTCTAGCCCAAGTGTTGACTGATAGTTGACTTTTGGTCAAAGCAGTCAAACTTGGTCAACCGAGGTCAAAACTAGCCTAAACATACTATTAGTAATATTTACCTACCAAGATACCATATATCTTGGTCAAACAGGATCAACTCTAATCTAAGAATTAAAATATCAAGTTGTACCTCGTTATTCGTACATCAAAATCTACGACACGCAAATCGAGATAAGATAATCAACGGTAAGGTTAATAATCTTATCACAGTGATCCACATGATCATTTTGCCAATTTCAGCGATGTGAGATCACTGGAATCAACTGATCTCAGTTTCGTTGTACTAATTCCGAAATACGAACTTAATAAGAATTAATTATAATAATAGGTAATACACAGAGAAATATCTACAAACATTGTCGGATGATAAAATAAACATCACCAACGTGTCCAGAATGGTCAAATCAGCTAGGATAGCCCATCCATAAGTCCAATTTGGTCACAGGAGCAAAAAGGTAATTTCGAGTCAAAACGGTGTCCGTGTCGGACCCGCTTTGCACCGAAAAACATACCGAAGTAAAAGTGCACTAAACCAAACAAATTTATATCCATGAATCCAGAATGACGATACGAACTCAACGGTATATCCGGAATTGGATTCCGATGACCCGATCTCAGATTGGTCCGTTGACCCGGATATTGGAATTCTGATTTGCACGGAAAAGCGTGTCGGAGCCAATGTCCTCAAAACTCAGCAAATTATATGTCAACGAGTCCAGAATGACGATACGAACTCAACGGTATGTCCAAAATTGGATTTCGATGAGCCGACGTCAAAAAGTCCCGTAGACCCGGACTGTGGGGTCCGCTTTGTATCAAAATACGTGCCAGGGCCCACGTCCTCCAAATCTAACAAACTTTATATGAAAACGTTCCAGAACGATGCCACAAGTCTACTGGTGGTGTCAGAAATTGAATTCGGAGTCCCGGGTTCAAAAATAGAAATTAACAACTTGGAAATTACGAATTCGGACGGCCAACTTTGGCGTCAAATTCAACCAACCAAACGTGCTCACAATGAAACAAAATTGGAGGGGTAGGAAGAAGGTTATACCAGCTGCGCATAGGAACCAGTGGCACGCCAGATGGAGCTGCGATGGAGGAGATACGAACCGACGAAGTTGGCTCCGCAAAACTGTCCAAAAATAATATAATTTAAACGGACAACTTTGTGGCCGGTTTTGATGTATCAAACGATAAAATTAACGGACGAAAATTGAGAAGAGTGAAGAGCTATATACCGAGATTATGATGGAATAAAGAAATCGTCGATCCACGGTCGAATTTCTCGAAAAACGTGCACGAAGTTGCTGGTTCGAGATGCGATTTCGGGATCCATTCCGAGCTCGCGCCGACGGAAACCCGTGCCAAACGTACGAATCGGGCGTTTCTCGCACCGGGGACGCGGGGACTCGCCACGGGGGCCTGCCTGGAGGTTCGTCGGAGGTGGTGCGGCCGGCCACGCGACGTACGGCGGCGCACGGTGGCCCGTACGCACGCGCGACTGCCATTGCCGCACTGCTGTTGTATATTGCTGTTGCAGCTGCGTGCTAGCGCATGCACGCACAGCGGCGGCGGTTGCCGACGGTGGCAGAAGGCTGCGGTGGAGGTGGCGGTTGTGGGTGGTTAAGAGATGGAAGTGGTGGTGGTGTTAGATGATGATGGTGATGAATGAATGTGTTAATGGTGGTGGTGGTGTGTGGTGATGGAGGATGAGAGAATGGTGAAGGAGAATGAGAATGGAGGAGGCTCGGCCATGGGCTGGTGGTCGGCCGGCCATGGGTCGGCCAAAATGGAGGGGGAGTCGGCTGCTTGCTGTTGTGGTTGATGGTGTGTGTGTGAGTTTGTGAAAAAAATAAAGAGAGAGAGAGAGAAAGAGTTTTGTTTGTGTGTGTGAGTAAATTGAGGGAGGAGAGAGAGAGAGAGATATTCTCTCCCTAGTTTTTAGGGTCGGCCTAATAGGGGGAGTTGAGTTGGCTGCTATGTAGGAAATATAGGGTTGGGATTGGTAGAGAGTAAACCAATGGCTAGGATTAAAAGAGAATTAGATTATTTCTAGGGATTTAATTAAAGGGGTTATCCATGAATATTTAAAATGGATAAACTAGATATTTAATATTTGTAGAAAAATGAGTGTGTGGATATTCATGAGGGGGCAACATAAAGTTTGGGTTGGTTCGGTTGAGCCGGATTGGGTCAAAATCGGACATGGTACAATAATTGAATTAATATAGGTATTTATGATCATGGGTAAATAAGTAACATGTGGGGACTCAAATAAATGGGACACAAGTGTCAGGCGGGTAGTAGGCTTCGTGTGGGCCATGTCGATATTTTGGGTCGAGTAGGTTGGATCGATGTCGGATCCCAAAATTAAATTGGAAGTCAGGTCACAAATTACGCTGGATAATTAATTGGCCTAAATTGACCCAAAAGTTGTGCGAAATAAATGAAGCACAAGATGATGTGTCTGAGTGGGACACGAAGGTCATGGGTGAAGAGCGTCTCGAGTAGATCATGCATGACAAGTTGGTTTCAAGAAAATAACTAGCCTTGTGTGTTTCGATTAACAAAATGCCTTGGAGGAATTGGCTTTTGAAAACAAAAACAAGAAGAAAAAGTACAAGAAGTACAAATTCGATTCTGGAAAAGTATTGCTATGGAAGTCTGATTCGTAAATGATCACTTTGTTCCTTGGACCATATGATGATAATGAAGATCACTGCTTGAAGTAGAACAATTTGGAAGAACTAATGCACCAGAAAGGTATCGACGCACTTGGGCACTGATGGCGAGGCCGAATGCTTTCCTGCTTTGCTTCACTTTGTTCTGGAAGAAAAGTTGAAGAAGGATGCTCCAGAGAATCAAAATCTCGAAGCTCTGATCTCTGTATTCTCTCCTGTCTCTCTCTGTCTGTCTGTGTCTGTTGTATGAGAAAAATGAGTCTATTTATAGACTGGGGCTTTCGTGCGTAAAAGAGCATCAACATCTGTCTTTACGCTAACAACTGCCCTCCACGATCAGAATCATCCTCTGTATATGCTGACACGTGTCCCATCATTTCAGTAAGAATAGGATACATGTACACACGTTCTTCGAAATATGTGGCATGAAGACCACGTAGGCACACCACGTTCCAAACTGGCCAGAACGAATAGGGCGTAAAAGGATGAGCGTAAACTAGCTCTGTCATAGGTTTCCAGCGTAAAGTGGTTATTGAATAACCTTGAGCGTAAAATGGCTCAAATAGACTTCACGCACACATTGTTTTTTATGAGCGTAAGGACTCATGTAAACCTCCGTGCGTAAAAGAAACTATTCAGTGAGCGTAAAGTAGCTCGATCTCTATAAACGACAACAATGGTCTTTGTATGAGACAAATTCCATTGAACTCTGTGGTAAATGCCATCATTGATATCTTCATGTCAAAGTCTGCATTAAATGCGAGATTTGATAGCCTTTGTCCAGTGTGAAAGAGGCTGCTCAATCCTTGGCGTAAAATCACCGGTGCAGACCCAAGCGTAAAGTGATCAATCTGCTTAGGCGTAATACAATTAGCCTTGTCTTGGGCGTAAAGAAATTACCCGTTCTGTTAGGCGTAAAGCAGGCCACTTACGAATGAGATGACTCTTTCTTTGAAGCACTCTTTACGCTCCTACAAGACCCCCTTCAAAGTTTTCAAATGTCTCCAAAATTTGAAACACTTTGAACAGCAGCGTAAAAGTTGAGATTTGATGAGCGCAAAATTCGGGATATGCAACAGTCATCCGCGTAAGAGCGGGGATATCCAACAGTCAGCGTAAAGTTCAAGAGAGAAGAAATAATGTCGGTTAACACTTAACCGTCACAATAAATTTTCTTCTTCGTAACTTTCAAATGTATCTTCATCTTCCCGAGTGAGCGGTTTCCGATGAGGAATGTGAAGAGTTATTTTAATTTGTATAAATAAGGACCAACTCTTTACTTTTAATGTTCATCCTCATAGTTGATATGGCGCCAAAGAAAGAGCCATTTGTTGAGGGGGCTTCGGTCGCCAGGCTTAACCTCGAGATAGAGAACGAGCGAGCGCAAAATCTTCTAGTGTGCTTTGGGCTGACCCCAGCGGTCTTCAGTCGTATTGATGGTGGTCCTTCAACTGCATACGAGGGACCGGGTGACGCGGAAGCATTCCTTCGTCTGATGCGTCGCTCTGGGATTCACAATATGCGTGAGTTGGGTGCATCCCTTTGTCAACCCAAAGAATAATAATATTCTGTGTACTGCGACTTTTATATGTAGGGATCCGCTCCCATCTTTTATAAATAAAATATTTGATGTTTTAACCCCATCTATGAACGCGCATTTGTTTATGCACTTCTATTGACTGCTTCCGTGATTGTTGATTCCCGAGAAACAAACCAACACGTGGTGTCTATCTTATGGTTACAAGATCCTTTAAATAAGATCTTCTTCCGAAATAGGCTCATCTTAATAACTTCTTCAGTCTTTATAAATAGCCGAGAATGTTTCATGTATTCTCGTACTCATCCTTCTGAAGATAGCTTTCTGCGATGTTGTTCTTCAAATAAGAG
This sequence comes from Iris pallida, assembly GCA_029216955.1. Taxonomy (NCBI): domain Eukaryota; kingdom Viridiplantae; phylum Streptophyta; class Magnoliopsida; order Asparagales; family Iridaceae; genus Iris; species Iris pallida. Next base: position 10,226,558 of record JANAVB010040820.1, on the reverse strand, counting down.
ATGGCGGAGCTTTTCAACGTCGTTCCCTTGCATGGCCGATCATTAGGCGCATATTCAACCATCATTAGAGCCAAACCTTTCGACTCAAATGGCAAGTTCGATCGTAAGTAAATTTCTGTCTTCGAATTTCTTATTTTTGAAAACAGCTATTTTACGAGCGTAAGGCCTTGCTGAAGTACTGGCGTAAAAGCCGTGCTGAAGCATTTGGCGTAAAAAGCCTTGTTTGAAGCACTGGCGTAAAAGCCGCGCTGAAGCACTGGCGTAAAAAGCCTTGTTTGAAGCACTGGCGTAAAAGCCTCGTTTGAAGCACTGGCGTAAAATCGTGGCTTGCTATCTGTCTTTAGTTAGCGTATTTGATGACACTTCTTCTTCTTTGTTTTCTATAGAAGCTTGGTTGAAGAGCTTTTTCAGAACTGGCATTGGTGATTTTGACGTTGTGAAGAGCGTTCTTCTGACACTGGCATCAGGGAGCTCATGCGCTTTTGACGCGCAAATCAGACAACTCAGAACTCTTCGTAAGATAGAGGGGTCTTCCTCCGTTGGTAGGAAGAGCCTTTATACACGGAGAGTTGGATGGTGGAGTCAACTCTACCCCGAGAAATCGGGTAGTAGAGTTCCTTTCACGGCAGAACTAGGAATCGTATCCCAATGCTGGATACGTTCCTATCTCCTTTGAGGTGCTGCCCCTAATCCACCAATTGTATTGGCAGCAACACGCCTTCGGGCTGCTATACTCTGGGATTCTCCTCTCGTCTGAGAGAGAAGACCAGAGTTTGATTCCTTCTGTTCTGGTTGCCACTGGAGCTCAGACAGTCAGGAACTGCCACCAACAACGAACCCGACGGAGAAGATCCAGAGAAGAAAATAGATCTCTATTAGGTCATTGTTTGGTGTATAGAATGAAAATCCAAGATGTAATAGATTTCCATTGTAAAGAAAAGTCTAAGAAATGTAATAGACTTTTATGATGATATGCGAGTGGAAATGATAATTCTTCTATGCTCGATGATTTGTATCTATCTAGATGTAATATGGACATGATAGATAATGAAATCTTCTTTTCTAATTTAGAGTTCATAATACTATCAGAGGTAATATGGACATGACAGTGTGTGGGAACTCAAAAGAAAATTAGATTGATTTCTATGCAGAGGTTAAATGGAAAATGATAGATAAGAAAAGTAGGTAGATTTAGCATTTATCCAGCGGTTATGAAAACATGATAAATAACTAGTCTCATTTTTTAATCAATTGATAAAGAATAGAAGATTTAAAAATTTTCTCCCAGGAGACGAGAAGTCAGCTTAACCAAACCTTGGTGGCTGGGGCATAAAACGATAGATGTTGTGAGCACACATGTCGGACGAATCAACGTATTTCTCGGGAAAAGAAAGGACGATTCAGTTCCATAATTAAATGGATGAACCTAGCAATGTAAACGAACGGGTCTTTTCGGAAATGAAAAGTCGTTTTCAATTTCAGAGACCAGTTCATTAATAATCCTCTTCTATAAATAGGCGAGAACTCTCTGTAACCTTTTCATTCTCATTTTTGCTCCTCAATTGAGAATGTCTTCTGAGGATGCCCAGCAAAAGAATGAAGTCTCTAGGGACATTGAGGACGTCATTGAGACATGCCCCGCTGAGCCAATAGTGACAAGCCCGACTGAAGTAGGCAACAGTTCTTCTACGCCCAAGCCGCCCCAGGACATTCTTGCTTTCCTAGTAGAGTCAGAGAAAACTCCTGAAGAAGAAGCGCTGAGGATGGCTGTCTGCCAATTTTTTATGGGTTCAGGAAACAATGCCTTCTCTGCATTGGCTGACTATGTATTCAATAAGGAAGGGAGTGGCCCTCGTCCTTAATCTTTTATCTTGAACAAAAATAATAAAAGAAGTTTTATTTTTGTCCTGTCTTTTTTTTTATACATAGTATTTCTTAAGGAATTTGCCATTGATCGGCAGCATGAGTAGATCGCCGTTGGGTTTTGACAATCGATAAGCACCATTAAAGAACACGGACTCAATCACATACGGGCCTTCCCATTTCGCTTGGAACTTCCCTTTGCTCTTGTGAGTCATCACCATTGGTCTCCGGACAGCCAACACAAGCTCGCCAATTTTGAATACCCTCTCTTTGACTTTACGATTGAAAGTTCGAGATATACGGGCTTGATATAGCTCAATATGCTGTTGTGCTTGAAGACGCTTCTCGTCCAATCTTTCAAGTTCTTGGAGGCGTAAGCGATCATTATTCTCTGTAGTTAGCTCATTAGCAATAGCGATTCGGAGAGAAGGGATCTGGATTTCCAATGGGAGGATAGCTTCACAACCATAAACCAGTGAAAATGGTGTAAAACCAGTAGGAGTCCGGACTGTTGTTCGGTATGCCTATAAACATTCTCCAAGCTTCTCATTCCAATCTCTTTTATTAGAAGAGACAAACTTTTTGAGAAGTTTGATAATCATTTTGTTGAAGGCTTCAGCTAAACCATTAGCAGCCGGATTATAAGCCGTAGAAGCCAGATTTTGAATTCGGTTCTTGTCACAGAACCGATAAAATGCCTGGCTGGCAAATTGTGGTCCATTGTCATGAATTATTCGTCGAGGAATCCCGAAGCGATAAATGACATGATGTTTAATGAAGCTGACTACATTAGATGTCTTTACTTCAACAAGTGGAACTGCTTCTGCCCACTTTGAAAAGTAATCGGTTATAGCTAGTATAAACCGATGTCCTTTGACAGAAGGGGGGTTAATAGGACCAATGATGTCCATACCCCAAGCTTCGAAAGGCCAAGAGGCTGCTGTAGGATGTAGAAATTCAGAAGGTTGATGAATAAAGTCTGCATGAATCTGGCATGCTTTGTATCTTCTGGCATAGTCTACAGCATCTGCTATCATAGAGGGCCAATAATACCCCATTCTTCGAATACGATCTTGCAACTTTGGACCCGGTTGATGGGCACCACAGACACCATCATGAGCCTCATGCAGTGTTTGTTTGGCTTCGCTTTCTGAAAGACAACGCAGCAGGAGTCCGTCATATGAACGCCGATATAGCATATGTAAAGACAGATCGTAATAGAATCGAAATGATCGTCTTTTAATTGATGCAGCTTCTTTAGGATCTTCAGGCAAGATTCCGTGAACTGCATAATCAATAAATGGTGTTCTCCAATCTTTTTGCTGGGAACTTGCCTCTGCAACATAACTTTGTTCAATATGCAGATTACTCTTCACACAAAACAAGTCTCGATCTAACAAAGTAATTGTATTTTGCCTTCGGATCGGGACCGCCAGATCTGCAGCTAAGCTGGCAAGAGCATCAGCTTCTACATTCTGAGAACGTGGCACAAATTTAATGAAGAATCCTTTGAATGAAAGGACCAACTCAACTACCACCTGATGATAAGGGATGAGATCAGGGTTTCTGACTTCATACGTCCCTCTAACTTGATTGACGATCAATTGTGAATCTCCATAAGCTTCTAGGAATCCGATATCCAATTGCTTTGCTACTTGGAGACCAATCAATAGAGTATTATATTCTGCTACATTGTTAGAGCACGGCTCATTAAGAGAATAGGCACGGTATATAACCATTTTGTCGGGAGAAACCAAGACAATTCCTACCCCAGAAACAATATTGCCTTTAGGTCCCACTCGTGATGCTCCATCAAAATATAATTGCCATATGTCATTTTTCAAAGCCATGTTGCAGTCCACTACTTCGTCTGGAATGTCTTCATATAACTTTGAAGTTTCAGGTACAGGATGAGCAGCTAAGAAATCAGCTAATGCTTGGCCCTTTACTGATTTTTGAGGCACATAGATCATGTCATAAGGAGGGAGCAACATCGCCCAGGTAGCTAACCTGGAATTAAGAATGCTCGGTCTTCTCATCAATACCCGAATGGGATTTATTCTGGAGATGACATGAATAGTCTGTCCAGTGACATAGTGCCTTGTCTTTTGGACGGCAAAAACCAAAGCTAGACATTCCTTTTCCACAGGAGTATATCTGTGTTCAGCTCCTACCATCATTCTACTCAGATAATATATTGCTTGTTCATGACCCATATCATTTTTTTGTGCCAGAAGAGCGCCAAGTGAATGATCCAAGGCCCGAACGTACAGCAAAAATGGCCTTCCTATCACCGGAGGTACCAGAACAGGTGGGTTTGTAAGATATTGTTTAATGTTATTGAAGGCATTTTGACATGCTTCATCCCAGACGAAAGATACTCCTTTCTTTAATAGACGGGAGAAAGGTTGACATCTCCCGGAAAGATTAGATATAAATCTTCTAATATAAGCAATACGGCCCTGGAAGCCACGGAGTTCTTTCAGATTATGAGGAGGGCGCATTTCAAGAATTGCTTTAACCTTATCAGGATCAACATGGATACCCTGAGAGGTAATGACAAATCCTAAAAACTTGCCACTGGAAACCCCTAAGAAAGATTTAGTAGGGTTTATTTTCAATTGATGTTGACGCATCAATTCAAAAACTGTCTTCAAGTCTTGAATGTGATCATTCTTTGACCGACTTTTAACAGCAATGTCATCTACGTAGCATTCAACTATTTTCCGTAGATGTTCTTGAAAGATATTGCTCATAGCTCGTTGATATGTGGCACCGGCATTTTTAAGACCAAACGGCATAACCGTATAGCAGAAAATCCCAAGGGGTGTTCGAAAAGATGTATGCTTCTCATCTTCTGGATGCATCTTGATCTGATTGTATCCTGAGAATCCGTCCATGAAAGATATACGTTAAAAACCGCATGTATTGTCTATCATGACATCAGTAATGGGAAGTAGAAATTCGTCCTTTGGACAAGCTGTATTAAGATCTCGATAATCTATACAAACTCGAACTTTTTCGTTCTTCTTTATAACAGGAACGATATTGGCCACCCAATCAGGGTGTTGTTCTTCACGAACGAAACCACAAGTGATCAGCTTTTTGACTTCTGCTTCAATTGCATCCATCATATCTGGTCTAAAGCGCCGTTGCTGTTGTTTTACAGTTTTGACGTTAGGCAAAATATTAAGTTTATGAGTAGCAACTTTAGGATCTAGTCCTAGCATATCCTCATAACTCCATGCAAAGATGTCAATATAATCTTAGATAAGTTTTGTCAATTCTTCCTTTTCATTTTCAGAAAGATTCTTACTGATGAATATTGGTTTGGGCGTAATTCCATTTCCAACATCGATCTGGATAACCTCATCCTCTGTAGGTGGCTATCGCTGTTCAAAACAAAGTTCCCATTGAGTATCCATCTGTTGAGCCCAAGGATCATTCTCAAATGGCTCTGATTCATCATCGGTTTGAACCATATTGACTGGGAATATCTGTCTAGATTTATCATATGAGGAATCTATGCTGTCTTTATATTGATGACTTTGATTATCAGAAGATAAAGTCATTCTCTCAATAAACTTGACAGCCATATACTTGAAAAGGAAATCTTCATTGATATCAAAGAGATGAGCAATATTTACATCATTTACAGTCTAATTGCTACGCTTCGGATTAGTCAACGGTGGACCATCATCCGTCTTCTGCATAGAATTGCCAATATTGACGATCAATGGTGATTCTGGATCATTCGTACCAGAAGTACGTCCTTTAACTTTGATCATAAAAGGTTGAACTTGGCTCTTAGCAAAAATTTTTATTGATTTCTCAGATGAAGTTTGAGTTCTTCCTTTAACCTTGATTATCAAAGGTTAATCATTGACAAGTTGAGGTTGGATTCGTCCCTTGACCATGATCTTCAAGGGTTGTTCTTCTGGTGGATCTTCATTGATAGACTGATCCTCAGATGATGATTCTTCAGCCATGTCTGATATCTCTTTCATATGCTTTTGTTTATAAAGCTTTGAATCAGAGAAGTAGGCTTCGACACCCTTGAAAGGATTAATATCAGCAAATTCAGTTTTCACAACTCCTTGGGAATCCACATATTTGAAACATTGGTGGAGAGTTGAAGGCACAATATTGTGCTCATAAATCCACGGTCTTCCAAGAAGAATATTGTAGGATACATCCGAGTTGATAACATAGAAAGTTACCATGGTTCGAAGATCGCTGATCTGAATCTGCAACCGAATCTTCCCCAGTGGCTTACTCTTGCCAGAGTTAAAATCAACAATAGTGGTACTAGTGTAAGTGAGCTCACTAGTAGGAATCCTCAGGGGTCTTAGCATACTCTGAAGAATTATGCTGATTGAGGACCCGGGATCAATGTAGATCCTGTCAATTTCAGTGGATCCGATATATCCAGTGTAGCACAGAGGCCTATCATGCTTATTGTGTTTCAATAGCATATCCTCTTGTGTGAAGATGATGTTGGGAATTACTTCCATCATGCTATGACATTGTGGACATGACACTGGCATATTATCGGGAGTCTTGAGTTGAGCTAAGCATGAATCTGCTTGAAGTAAAGCTTCGCTCAAAGTCTCTCTGCTTTCTCTGGAGAGGCGAAGCAGTTCAAATATAGACAATCTAGCCGGAGTATTGGCTAACTGAGCTAGAATATCGAACTTGTAAGGCTTCATTGTCACCCCCTGACTGGAAGCAGACTTCAATGGGATATCAAATCGTACTGCCTTCTGTTTTCCCTTTTCAACTACAGATGGTTTAGCAGGAACAGGAGAAGGTTGAACCGGTAGCGTTTCCACTACATCTTCTGCTTCTTTGGAGGATCCCTCATAGTCTTTGTGGTACTCTTTTCCAGATCTTGTACCAGCAAAAGTTTCTTTCTCAGACTCGGGAGAAGAAAGTACCATATTACAGGATTTAGTCTTTCTTCCTTTAGCCTTCTTCTTGTGAGGACTGTTACGAGAAATTTCAGAACCCAATCCAGCGGTAGAATTCTGATTTTGAATTTGTAAAGGAAGACGGATTCCTTTATCATGGTTCAAACTTTCTGCCTTTTGAAAGTCGTAACCCATCTTCTTTATAAGAATAACAGATTGCTGACTATACAAATGGATAGGCAGTAGACTTTGAACAGGCGTTTCAGCACAGGAAGAGGAATGAATCTCTGCAACTACAGGAGAATGAAGTACAGACGTCTCTGTAGTTAAGGGAGAAGAAGGATTCGGGATACGAGGAGAAATCCTTGTTGGAGCTTTTTCATAAGCAGCAAAGACTTGTTGTGCCCGGTATAAAGGAACACTATTCATAGCTAGCCACTGCTGATGATTAAGCTTGAGCTTGGTAGGAGAAGCTAGACTTGGAGGACAGATGTTTAGTCCTTTCAGTCTATCTTCCAGAGGGAGGCCGTCCCATAGATGATCCAAGTCATCAGGATCTGGAATAATATGAGAAATCATGTTGCAAGTTTTGACTTTCTTGCCTTTCTTTGATTTTGAAGTTTTACCTTCATTTTCCAGTTCAGGCACTAAGTCAGGATGTACCCACATGATTTCACCATTCTTCAATGTGAGAGGCAGTAATCCTGTATTTTCTTCTCTGGCAGGCGGAATATTCATAATCTTCATCGTCGCCTTCGAAATTGGTATAATTCCATCTGGGACTTGCTGTGGAGGAAAATCTCCAAACTGAAGAGAAACCATATTGGTTGTCACCGTATGGTCATCATTGGTTAAAGCAATGGCGCCACCATTTATCAGCTCTTGGATCTTCTTTTTCAAGACATAACAAGCACTGGTAGGATGATTAATGTATCTATGATAGATATAATACTTGGGATTGTCGGTCAGATTCACCTCATTAGGCCTCTTTGGTTATGGAATCTGAAGTTTACCACTTTTCACCAGACATTGGAATATCCCTGGAATATTACTTTCGTCAAAAGAGTATTCTTCCTTTGACCTGGAGGATTCCTGATTACCTGACGTCGTTTTGTTCTTGGAAAGATTAACCATAAGAGTATCTTTTCCTTTCACATTACGATTGCCAAGATTATTACCAGGATTATTTTTCTTCCCTTTATCTTTTGAAGCAAAAATCATCACATGTTCGCGAGCCAACCTACCATTGGTCTCGGCAGAAACTGCTGCTATGATAAATGAAGCCCAATCTAAGAATTGGGAACCTGTGAAGACAGCAATGGATGGTCGCAGATTCATCTTGCATGTGTCAATCAATGCTGAATCTGGCATACCAGGAGACATCTTTAGAGTAGCCTGTCGGAAACGTTCAATGAACGTCCGAGTATCTTCTTTCTCCTTTTATTTGATTTCTATCAAGGAGGACACCTCCTTCATAGAAGCGGGAGAGGAACATTGCTTTGAATTCGTCAAAAGACGAAATAGAGTTATCGGGTAAGCTACGATACCAGTCGTAAGCTGAACCCGACAGACACCCGATGAACACTCGAGTGAGAAGAGCATCATTTTTCTGCAAGTGTACAGTCATAATATCAAAGTAGTTGATATATTGACTGGGAGATGCTTTTCCATCAAACAAAACCATGGATTGTGGTTTGAACTTCGGTGGAAAGGGTACATCATTCCAATGAGGAGGATAAGGTTGCTTAATCCCTAGACTCTGGAGTTGATCTTTGTGTCTTAAAACTTTAAACTGTGCTTTAAGTTCACGCACTGCTTGAATGGCTTCGCTGGTTTGAGGAAGCACATTCGACTGAGTAGTCGTTGGATGTACCATGACCCCCACTGGAGGTGGTACATCTTCTGGAATGATGGGATCCGGAGATGCAGAATTTTGATTAGCAGCAGGCTCTTGAATGTTCAAAGGTATTTCAGCCCCTTGACTATCTTAAGTTTGTGCTGCTACTGGTGCCGGTGTTACTACTGTCGGTTGAGCAGTTTGCTGATTCAAAATTATTTGATGCATGCTTTGCACCATATTAAGCATATCCTTCAGTGATTGTTCAACAGCAGTGAGACGTTGTTCTGTATTAGCAGATGACGTCTCTGGTTCATCTCCAACAGCGTAGGATTCAACCTCTCTTGAAGATACAGAAGGGTTTGTATAGAAGTACGAATCCACGCTATCGGTGTCAGACTCAAGAGATTGAGTACCCCCAGCCTCTGAATCAGAAGTCTGCAATTGTCTTTGTCTTCTTGATTGAGTATTCTGATATACTCCTTCAAAGGAATCAAGAAGCCTGTTGAACTATTGTTGACTTGGAGTTTGGGACGTGTTCCGTCTTGGACGTCGTCCTCTGTTAGTATGAGATGCCATGTTGACTGACACATATGGCAGCTCATGTTCTTGGTCTTCAGCTTGATGTGGAGGTGTATTGAAACTCAATCGATCAAAAACCGATCGTCTTGAAGCTGAACAACAACAGTTAATTACAACCTGGTGGTATTCACAAAGATATTTTTCTTGGGGGAATGTCACCGGAGATTGTCTATTCTTACGCTTTTGCATTAGCAATTCGCGCAAGTCAGAAGGAGTGGATGAAGTATTCTTCTTTATTACATTGGGGGTAGAAAAACGTTTAGTCCCTTGTGTATAAAGAAGATTACTGGCTGCATTCGCAGAACCAAATTGTACATTTCTACGCGTTTGGAATTGTGTGCGTAAATCTTGAGATTTAGCACGCAGGACTCCATTTTCTTGGCGTGTGATTTGTAAATTTGGTACCTTACGTAAAGCAGTATAAGAAGGTTGTTGGTGTAGAGCAGAAGTTGTACCAACAATATTTTTACGCTGCACACGTTTAGATACATTCACATTCGACATGTGAGCATCATTGTGGATTTCATCTACACTGTCATAGACAGGAGATTTATCTTTACGCATGGAACGTACAATCTTGTTATCTACCACGTTACCAACGGAAGATTTTGTTTTACGCGAGGAGCGTAATTTATTTGGGCCTACCACGTCACCGACGGGAGACTGATTCTTACACCCAGAAGCACAAGCTTTAGAGTCTGCCCCATTACGAATGGGAGTCTCATTCTTATGAACTGAGCGTAAAATTTGGTTCTTACCTACTGAGCGTGAAACTTGATTTTTACGCAGTGGGCGTGAAACCTGGTTATCTTCACCGTTACAAACGGGAGACAAATCGTCACACTTCGAGTGCAAATTTGAAGTAGGGACTGCCTCGTTATGAACGGAAGCCCCTACGACAGGAGTGGGAAGAATCCCTTTGTCATCAGAAGCAGCAGAGAGATCAGAAATCACTTTGGATTTGGGAATCCAAACTTTTCGTGCTTTGCGAGACTTTTGAACATTGGAATGGCGAGAACCACCCCCAGTTCGGAGCATTTCTTCATAGGCAGTCTGGTCGAAGTGTACCACCAGAGTCTTCTTGGTCGAACCGACCGAAACATCATCATATTGAGCAATCACCTCCTCGTCAGAGGAGAAGGTCGTCCCCAGCAGAGTCGCCATTTTTGTTTCGATTAACAAAATGCCTTGGAGGAATTGGCTTTTGAAAACAAAAACAAGAAGAAAAAGTACAAGAAGTACAAATTCGATTATGGGAAAGTATTGCTATGGAAGTCTGATTCGTAAATGATCACTTTGTTCCTTGGACCATATGATAATGATGAAGATCACTGCTTGAAGTAGAACAATTTGGAAGAACTAATGCACCAGAAAGGTATCGACGCACTTGGGCACTGATGGCGAGGCCGAATGCTTTCCTGCTTTGCTTCACTTTGTTCTGGAAGAAAAGTTGAAGAAAGATGCTCCAGAGAATCAAAATCTCGAAGCTCTGATCTCTGTATTCTCTCCTGTCTCTCTCTGTCTGTCTGTGTCTGTTGTATGAGAAAAATGAGTCTATTTATAGACTGGGGCTTTCGTGCGTAAAAGAGCATCAACATCTGTCTTTACGCTAACAACTGCCCTCCACGATCAGAATCATCCTCTGTATATGCTGACACGTGTCCCATCATTTCAGTAAGAATAGGATACATGTACACACGTTCTTCGAAATATGTGGCATGAAGACCACGTAGGCACACCACGTTCCAAACTGGCCAGAACGAATAGGGCGTAAAAGGATGAGCGTAAACTAGCTCTGTCATAGGTTTCCAGCGTAAAGTGGTTATTGAATAACCTTGAGCGTAAAATGGCTCAAATAGACTTCACGCACACATTGTTTTTTATGAGCGTAAGGACTCATGTAAACCTCCGTGCGTAAAAGAAACCATTCAGTGAGCGTAAAGTAGCTCGATCTCTATAAACGACAACAATGGTCTTTGTATGAGACAAATTCCATTGAACTCTGTGGTAAATGCCATCATTGATATCTTCATGTCAAAGTCTGCATTAAATGCGAGATTTGATAGCCTTTGTCCAGTGTGAAAGAGGCTGCTCAATCCTTGGCGTAAAATCACCGGTGCAGACCCAAGCGTAAAGTGATCAATCTGCTTAGGCGTAATACAATTAGCCTTGTCTTGGGCGTAAAGAAATTACCCGTTCTGTTAGGCGTAAAGCAGGCCACTTACGAATGAGATGACTCTTTCTTTGAAGCACTTTTTACGCTCCTACATTGTGCTCCTAAATTAAAAGTCACGGTAGCGTGCATATGAGGATCAAGGAAAAGAGTGGAAAATAAATTAATAATTAATGTCACTCCCCGTTCCCAGAATGCGTATTTTAATACGTATACTGCTTGAATTTATTTATTTAATATTTATCATGTATTGTTCTGTAATTAAACCCCTTTAATTTCATGTTAATTAATTTTCTGCAATTTTGTTTCTGCATTTTATTTCCTGCTTTTGTACTCTGCTTTAGCTAGACTTTGGGTTCGACTTGGTTTGGTTTAGTTAAGTTGGTTCAACATGAACCGAAACAAACCCCCCCACCTACCACCACCCCTTTCATTTAAAGCCTCCAAACCCCTTTCTCTCTCTCTTTATTACTTTCCTTCACTATTACTCTTCTTCTTCTTCCTCATCACTCTCACCACCTACCAACCGTAGGCAAGTACATCTTGCTCCACATGAGAACCCATATTTTATGGTTCATTATTCTTCCTCTCATGATTCAAAGAGAGTTTAGTACTTAGCATTTTTGATTTCCTTGGCTCATTTCTTATAAATCTAAGTTGTGGTATTTTCGGTTGTCCATGGGTTTTGATCTATCAAACTTGTATGTTTTCGAAAATAGATAGTTCCATGTGGTAGAGCTTCTCATTCTACCCCATTTTGATATATGGGAACCCCATTTCTGGCTTGGAACGAAGGTTCCATAGGAATTGGAGTTCAGGAGGAATCTTTACGCTCACGTTATACGTGCAAGCGTAGTATTACGCTCACGTTATACGTGCAAGCGTAGTATTGAGTTTACGCTCACGTTTTTACGTGCCCGCGTAGTGCTGAATCTTTATGCTCACGTTATACATGCAAGCGTAGTATTACGCTCACGTTATACGTGCAAGCGTAGTATTGAGTTTACCTAACGTTTTTACGTGCCCGCGTAGTGCTGAATCTTTACGCTCACGTTATACGTGCAAGCATAGTATTACGCTCACGTTATACGTGCAAGCGTAGTATTGAGTTTACGTTCACGTTTTTACGTGCCCGCGTAGTGCTGAATCTTTACGCTCACGTTATACGTGCAAGCGTAGTATTACGCTCACTTTATACGTGCAAGCGTAGTATTGAGTTTACGCTCACGTTATGCGTGCCAGCGTGAATCACTTTTTACGCTCACATTATGCGTGCCAGCGTGAATCACTTTTTACGCTCACGTTATACGTGTTCGCGTAGTACTGAGTTTTACGCCCTCAATCACTCGTGCCAGCGTGAATCACTTTTTACGCTCACTCATGCATGCGTAAGACTTGACTTTTACGCGTATGATCCTTTACACCTACAAGGCTCGCGCGTAACTCTATTCTTTACGCATAACTTTTTACGCTCACACCTTGGCTCGACGTAAAACGTGTTTTACGCCCAACTTCTTTTTACGCAACTAGTTTTACGCTCAATTTATTCTTTAATTTTGGTGTACTTCCCTTACCCATATTTGCCTTAGAGTAAATGTGGTATAACCCGATGGCATAACACGACTTTTTATGCTCAACTTTATTTCATGATTGAGCGTACTCCTTTTTACGCACATGGCATTTTCTTATTATATCCTTACGCCTTTTGACATGAACTCGATAAAATCATGATATGTTAATATTGTTAATATCGATTGTTATGTGGAATGCGCCTTGTGTCCTGATTGATTTTTGGATACCCAGTATGACTGGAACTTAACCCTGAGAGTTGTAGACTCGACCCCATTTAATACTAGTTGACTTTCATGCCTTGTCACCATTGATAATGATGGTTATCTTGACTAAAAATTGATCATGTGTCCCTAATTGGGACTAAGAGACTGGCTAGTCGTCTTATTGAATTAAATGAATGAGACACGTTCATATTATGAACAATTATAATCGATTTGGCCGATCCCGAATATTGACATACAGGCATGTGCAGGCTTCAAATTATTTATTTTTCTACAGAGCAGCATGTGTACTTTATGGTCAAGGCATGATTATTCCGTGGTTAGTTTTGATTATTGTATTACGCTATGTAAGACCTACAACATAGCCGTACGGGTATCGTTGTAGAGTTGCGCATATCGTACCCAGTACGAAAGTACTCATTTGAATGACCATGATCCACGGCATGAGATTTCGCTTAACGTAGAGACTATTAAGTTAAATAAAATAATGATTGCATAGAGAGAATGGATCCCCGAGTTCTTACATGGTAGCCCTCTTGGGACTAGTAGTGCCCGACAGGCCGGCTGGTCCCCACAGATACTGCAAACCTGCCACACGGGCATGGAGCGGTATCTGGTTATATTATTTATTGTATATTGTATATTGATGATGGGCGTCCTGCTGGGACTCGTCTAATTCATGATTGGCACAATTGATTGACTGGGTAAACTAGCCTTGCTTGCACATAGTAAGAACTGAGGAATCTTTATTGCATATTTCCAGGGTAACTTGGAACTCACAATAGCAAGCCGTAGAAGTTGAATGGCCGTTTAAATTGATTTGTTTGTGTACTGTACCTACTCTGTTGCCTAACTGAGATGATCAGAATGTCAGGACATGACGGGCCAACTTCTGTCCTTATTTGGTTGGGAGGTTGGTTCGAAGTGTCGTGATATTATGTGAATCCTAATAGCAAGCAGAGATCTATTTATCATATTTCTTATTACTGGTTTTAGTTCTCATGTCGTGCTTCCTTGTGGTACTTGCTATTAGAGGTCTAACCTTTCTGGTTTTGCATGGCCAGATCTAGAGCCGGTTCCCGAGGACTCAGCTTACTTCCACCTCCAAGATGGTCAATACTAGAGGAATGATCGCAGGAGGACTCGAGTGGGTTCCTTACTTTACCGCTCGTTTTATTATTTACTTTATACCTTGCCGTTTGGCACCGACATGTAGTTGGATCGTCTTGTATTTACTTTTACATAATTGTAATTAAGTCAGGCTGCAGCTGATAAACAATTGTGTATACCTTGCTTCGTCATCTGGCTATGTTTTGTAAAGCCAGAAATCAAGAATATTTTGACTGAGCGTTTGGGACGCCTTACTGCTTTATCTCACATGTTCTCTATTACTGTTTCTTGCTTGGACGATTGAGACAATAGATGTAAAGTGACCATAGTGAGACTTTCATGTAGTATGCACCCCCTCGTCTTTTAGACAGCATTGATCGTATTATACGGTATTCATCTACCCGTAATACGTAGCTGGCTGAGTCATTCCCCCGCTCTCCAGTATTCTGGTTCTGGGGCGTGACAATTAATCAACGATCAAATGGTCTAAATTGACCTAAAGTTGTGCGAACAAAAAGAGTACAAGAGAACAAGTTTGGATGGGACATGATATATCAACATAAAGGTAGTCTTGTCTACTACACACTGATGAAGAGAGTTTCCAGAGATTGGCATCTCTGACGCTCCAGAAGTCAAAGTCACGAAAAAGAACATTAAATCAAATAATAATCAAATAATAATATATATTACAAATAATTGATTTATAAAATTGAAAAAATTAAGCCCTAAATTCAGGGGGCTTACAATTAGTTATTCAGACTAAGTTGATACCCATAGGTTTGGATAGAGTCCATTAGAACTGTCGGTTACTTGTTGGCCCTGAGAATAAGAAACTGGCATAACCCTAGTAGTCGTCCACTCTAGGAAAGTAACTTGAATGATTAGGTATAGTTGTCGGTATAGCTAACCATTGAGACTGGACTGAATAATAGATGGCCGTTGGTGACCCATATAATGACCTTGTGGTATTGAACAAGAGATGGTGATGAGTATGACCTAAGATACGTTGCGACCAAGATAGAAATACAAGAAAAATATTGGTGAATCAATGAGAAGTAATAAAAAAAGAGATAGACAAATCGAATCGTTGATGAATTAAAATGGTACAGTTGGATAGCTATTTTGAGATGACCGAGTGTGCTAAAATGAATATTGAATTGAAGCTGAATGAGTAACTCATTGTGATTAAGTGAATCTAGTAGATGAGTTGTTTTCTAAGTTTCGAGGACAAAACTTTTTCTGAGTGGTATATTATGTAATGCCCCGCTCCGCGCGAGGCATTTGGTTGGCTTGTTGGATGGGATCAGAATATTGGATCGTGACTTATGTTGGAGATCAGGAGAATTGAGACTGATACAGTCTTTCTTAGCTGGCTAGACGGAATGGGTATTGGAACGTGGCTCGCTGGTGGAGCTACGCTTAGTGGGATTGGAACAGGAAGACTGTTATGCAAGGCAAGTAGAACTGTCCTCCTTCTTCCTTATTCTTGCATGCTTAATAAATAGAATAACGTGATGCTATAAATTGTTCCTAAATGTCCCAGGTTTTACTTGCTGAATAATAGAGATGCTTATGCTTAGAATTATTGAAATGAATAAGACATGAATACTGAACTGCTGAACGAATAACACTCGATCTGCTAATGTAACTTGATGCTTGAGAACGAATTGATATTATCCCTTTTTGCTTAATGTCGATGAAATGAATGAATCACTTGAACAATGAGATGCTGCGTGAATGATACATGTGAAATAAATTAAATATGCTATTGTCCCTATGAAATGAATGAAATGCTACAGGTCCCTTCGAAATGAATGAATGCTGTTGTTCCTTCTTAGAAGGAACGTAATGGAAAATGTTGTAATGAAGGAATGAATGAGAAATGATGAGACTTGGGATCGTCGAGATTACTAAGTGGAATGATGAGAATATTGAAAATGATGAGTCGTTGAAAACGACATGGGATGAGTTGAATGATGCACTGTTACCTTTAGTTATTTCAATATTTTACCATTTGCTTTATGATCACGATCGAGTCGGATACGCATTCGCATGGTCAACGACAACTTGTATACAAGGGGGTGAGTGCTTCCTCGGACGGTACCCCGGGACGTTAGGGGACCGATCCGACCATCGGGGAAGTGTAAACGTACTTTAAGGGTACGTGGTATCGGGACATTCCATTCGGGCTCGCAACCTGGTAGAATGGAGCGCCGATTACCTTTCGAAGTCCTATATGGCAACGTTTGAAAATGGTGCACTAACACCAATGATCATGTTTTAAGGATGTACGCTAATAAATGTTTTGTGCAGGCAGAGTAAGTGTAACAGTTAACCTGTATTTGATGCAGGTACGAGGGAGTTGGCTACTGGTAAGAAATCACTTAAATGTGATATACTCAATATATGTGTGTTGTTGGTTTAACTTGCGTGCTTAACATGCCAAGTAAATGATACTGTGTGTAGCCTTTCAATATGAAAACCTGCTTAACATGTTATATTCATGGTATGCTAGAAAGATGCTTTGCTATAAACATTGCTCAAATATAACATACATGCTAAGTGATGCTTGAAGTGAGAATTGTCATAACATGTTTAAGATGCTAATGTTAACGATGCCTCAATGATGCCATTGCATGATAACACCAAGAATGCTATAATGATATGTCCACATGAATATTGCTAAGAATAAGTTTACATGCTTCACTATGATTATTGTCCATGAACTGTAAACTGATGCTATGCCCCAAGTAAAAAGTTCATTCTATTAAATGCTTGCTAAAATTGACCAGTTAGTGTTGGTTTAGGCGAGTGGGTTGGATTCTGCTCGCTAGTACATAGATGATGTGCTGACCCACGTTTTTGTGGGCAGGTGCTCGTGCTTGGGATGTTCTACACACGAAGATTGGCTTGATTGGTCCCGCGGTATCGAAGATTTGTTGGACATACAGAAGCTCTCCTTGTACAAGATGATGTCTTCTGTTTTTAAAGGACATTGTGAAACCCGTAAATTTTAGTTTTATTTAAATAATTTATTTACTAAATTAAGATTAATTGTCAATTTAAAAAAATTATTTTTTTAAAAAAATTATTATTATTTCTGGTCAAACCTGTAAATTTTAGTAGCTAATTATTATTTTAATCATTATTAAATGTTAATTTAGGAAAAATTATATTTTTATTATTTCTGGATTTTTTTTTAAGTTGGACCTTAGAAAATGTTTGGGTGTATTAATACCCAGGAAAGTTTCCGGGTCTTTAAGGCAGTAATGCTCTCTCTGCAAAGAGGAATAAACCCTATTTGGGCTTTGTTGTTTGAGGCTGAGACCAGTGTGGAGCCCAATGCAATATAGCCCAGGAGTTTACCTGGCCAATATTTACAGTTATTCACTTAAATTTTCATTTATTTTTTCTCTCTCTGTTATTCTCATTCATTAGCAGAGAGGAGAACCCTTCATTTTTTCTACGGCCAAACGTTAGCCCAGCGGACCCTTCGGATTTCCGATGGCCAACGGCCGACTGCTCTTCTCCCCGAAAATCCCCTATAAAACCTATCCTCTCTACCATACTTCATTTTCACCACACTCAAAAACCCTCTTTTCCTAATTTCCCAACCCCTGTGCCCTAAATTTCGAGCCGTGCCCCTGTCCGACGATTTTTCCGGCCGAACCCCTCGGCGCGCGCCCCGACGCTACTTCCAGTGTTGCCCGAGCCCTTCTCGGTCGACCCCGAGCAGATCCCGCCGCCGCCTCCTTTGTCCGGCGCGCCACCCGCGGCCACCGGCGACCTCGCTCGGCGATTCCCTTCACCGGCGACTAGCCCCGGCCGCCGCTTTTTCTCCGCGGCCGTGCACACCAGCCCGACCCGGGCGGCCCCTGTCCCCGCCACTGTTGTCCCTGTCCGCCGGCGCCCCGTGCGCGTGGTCCCCGTCCGTTCGACCCTTTTCCGCAGCACTCCGCGGGTCCGATTTGCTATTTCAGCATTTTCGTGGTCTGGGTTTTGCTGTTCGATCCGCTGTCCGGTTCGTTCCCAGGGGTTCCCGTGCTTTTCGCGGTCCTGGATCCCGCTGTCCTGTGCAGCCGTACCCCGGCGAGGCGCTGTCTCGAGCCAATTCACCGTCCGTGAGTTCCATTTCTCTATTATTTACATCTGAGAGCTCTAGCCGAGCACCTGAGGTATAATTCCTTTGACCCATTCCATTTTCGTTATTGTCGATGATGATTCTTGGTCCCCGATCCCACAACGGGATTCGGTTGTAGTTTCCGGTTGTGTTCTCGGTATTTCCGAGACTCATTTCGGAATAAGTTTTGGTTGGTTTCATTTGGCGATTTCTCGGAATTCTGAGTTAGTTCTGTGGTTTTCGGGTTCTCGGAATTTTTGAGGTAATTCCGGATAGGTTCTGTCTTCTCTGTTTCGGAATGCCGATTGTGATTTCGAATTTTCTGAGCATTGATGGCTTGAGAGCTAACTATTTGTTGATAGTTGCATTCTATGGTTCTGTGGTTATCTTATTCTGGTTTTGGGAAGTTTTTCTTAAGTGTTGGTTGGAAACTTAAGTTCCGAAAATGTTCTGTGAGTATATTTTATATAAAAATGGTTATTCCCTGGTATGGGACTTATATTTGGTGATTGTGGCACATTTTTCCAGTATTGGGTTGTCCTAAATATAGAGGGAATGCTACCCAAATTTTTATAAAACTTTATAAATGAATTTTAAATCGGTTTTTGGAAAATAAATTCAAATCGAATTTTTGGGCGACGACCGTACCGGTCCGTGGGCCCTAGCAAAATACAAACGAAACCGGTTTTACCCGGACGTTGAGGCATTAGCTATTTTATGACAATTGGACCAAGTCTGAGACTCGTATTATATTTAATTTATTAATCTTATTTTGTAGAACTAACCAATGTTTCTTCTTATTTCAATTCGTGAAAATGGTCTGTAAGGGCATAAGCCCAGCTTTTATTTAATATCTGTGGTTTTGTAATATTATTTTTATTTTATTTCTGGTTGGTTGATTGACGTAAAACGTAAAATGATAATATAATTATCTCATAAAATTTAAATATCATTTTCTCATAATAAAATAATTAGGAAATTACAAGTTTATTACAAATTCATGTTTTCTCATATAAAGAAAATATTAATTTTATATATAATACAAAATACAAAGATTTACCAAGTAAATCAATAACTACGAGTTTTTCCAAATAAAAAGTTAAATTGACTTTTCTTCGTAAGATAGTAACTCACCTCGATAAGCGCGCTCTAAGTAGAGTTATAAATAACATAAAATTTGACTAGGACAAATTCTAGAGATTGTAACTAGCACACCTAGATATGGATTGAATATTGGTGCTAAGTCAGGAATTCTCAATTGTAGGGTTTCGAGGACTGTACTAGCATCATCCCGAAACCAACATCGAATCCAGTCATAATCAAGGCAAGTACACTTTGTATTAGTTTATCAATTATTTATTAATCGTTTTATTGCAAGTTTAAACCACGATGCAACACGGAACTCTCTCTGAGAGCATTGACTGATTGACTGTTGGGTACTGGGAGAGTAGTGTAATGAGTATGACCACATCCAAAGTAGTATACTGACTGTGTTAGCTTACCCCTCATACACACGGGAATAAGCCATATCGTATCAATAGGATACAACTGTACAACCCAATTCGGTCATATTCATTGCCTATTCACATCATAATATTTTAACTGCTAGAGAACTATTTATTTCAAATTGTTTAAAAGTGCATAACTCAATTATTATTTCAATTGTTAGATTATCATGAATTGTACTTTGCTCCTTCCTGACTGGAGACCAATATTTTTAGGTGATTGAGTCGTTGAAGATCTGATGCCTGTTCCCGCAGAACCTGGAACCCAAGAACAGTAGAGCTGGATAGTAATTTATTTAGTAACTAATGTATCAAATGTAGTTGTTGTAATTAATAGTTGTTGTATTTCAGAAATTTTAAATTGAATAAAAGATTTTATATTCGTTAGAATTTTATCTGCATATGTTTCACTACTGAATGCAGCTTACTGCCGCAGTCTCAATAACGGTGCAGGCTGGGCATGATCCGATTCGACCCAAGAAATTGGGACCGGGTCGTGACAGGCATAATGTATGGAATATTGTAATCAGTTGTACCAGTGAGTTGTAAGCCAAGTCGGTATATCGAGTTGTAATCCAATGTATCCAAGTATCAAATGTAAGCTGTGTAGCATTGTTCAGTTAGCTTTCAATGTAAAGTAGGATTTGTTGTAAGTATTGTACTTCAATACAAGTCTTGTACTCTTCTTCAATTATCAATAAAGTGAATAAAGTTCTATATATCTCTGTGTGACTTCAAGTTATCCTTTTATCTCTACTGCTATAAAAAAGTGACGTACTTCTATTCAATGAGAAAGATTATCCTCACTAACTTCAATTTATCTGCTTCTGCCGCTGCAATATATTTCTATTTGAAGAAAATCAATTACGTACCATATTTGCCTTGTACAAGTGCAATACCAGACTTGTACGGCACGCCCAAGCGAGGACGATCAATTTTAAGAGATAAAATATGTGATTAAATGACTCTACGAAGCGGGGCGTGACAATTTCTCGAGGCTAAGTCAATGTTAGGATTGGAATCATAGTTTCCCAACAATAATGCCAACACTGACCCCAATCCTAGGGTCAAACGAAGTCGATAGTACGGGGGTTTCCTACCCAAACTCGCGTCACTCAGATTTCTAAACATCAAGCACGATCACCTATTCGTATCAATGCATTCGTTGTGCCAATTCGAATCCGTTCAATCACCCATTCTAACCAATTCGTGCATTCGATCACGAGGTCGTCTAGCTTGACAATATGTTGCGCCTCAATCTCATGTGAGTCCGATTATCTACGGTGGTTCATGAATCACCATGCAACGCTTTCGTGGAATAATTATTCTCATCAGGGCGTAACTCTTGCCCGAGTCTAGACTAATTCATTCTCGATACGCGGATTGGACCTACTCAATCCTCAAGTTAAATCATCAAGTATACTGAGTCATTCTCGAATCCACCTTCGCGTCAAACCACAAGTCGAAGCAATCAAATTGCCATGCCACACAAGTTTGATCACCCCCGCTGTATGAATCACCATAACAGCGCTCACGCGGAGTGATTGCCCTAATCGGCGTGACGCATGTGCGAGGCTCGAGTTGCGCTCGCATAAGACAAGAATGTCGATATTGGGGTTATCGTCGAAGCAATCCAAAAATTTTATTTTCATCCAAGCCAAGATCTCAGTTCGATAGTCTGATCGTCATTCATTCAACTAGAACATCCTCGAGCCAAGTCTATATTTTCCTCGACACATTTCAATATCCTGAGTAAAGCATCCAACGGAACAACGACATTTTACACGATCATCGTTCCTCGAATTAGAGTACCCCCGAGTTATCGTACATCGATCTTTGATACGCCTTAATACCATCGATGATATACGTAACCTGACGATCTTCCTTTGCAACAAACTCCGAGTCGTACGACTGATGCTATTGTCCGAATTGGATATACCACAATTCCATTCGATCAAATCTGAAATCACAAGCGCAATCCTCTAGACTTCCTCGATCAAGACATTCACTTTCATTCATCGTTCTGAATCATTTTTTAACTCGCGTCGTCCATTCACAAGTTGTCCGAACGACATCTCGTTCGGGACATTTGAAGTCACGACCAACTAAGCGTGATGCGTTCTAAGGCTTGCGCGATCGTATCGCCTCGCCGACAATATAAAGTTCTTCCTTGAGTTGGTCAATAACTTTGTCTTTCTCTTCAGATGACTTGGTAGTCTCGTGTAATAAGAGCTTGATTGAAGAAAGCTTACCAGACTCACTAACATTATTTCTAACCTCAGCGAGTAGGTCGGTAAGTCTATCTATTTCACCTTTGTACTCTTTGAGTACCTTCTTAGAGGTCTGATACTTGCTACGCAGTTTCCTGTAATCAGTCATCAGGTCACTGAAGGCATCTCCTAGTTGCTCAAAGGTGAAGTCATCATAAGTATCAACTACAGGTTCAGTAGGTACCTGATCGGATGCCATAAAGCATACGTTTGCAGCGTCTTCTGATTGTTCATCTTCTGAGTCGCTGGCTTCACTTTCATGCCATATGTTGGTGTTGGCATACTTCCGTGATGTTGATCTTTTCAGGTTCCCTTTTTCATACCTGTTGCTCTTCTTGCTTGATGATGAGTTTGTGGGACAATCCTTCTTCATGTGTCCTTTCTTCTTGCAACCATAGCAAACGACATCTTCTTGATACCAGTTGTTGCTGTTGTTTTCTTTGACTCTCTTCTCATGTCTTATGAATCTTTTGAACTTTCTTGCTAGGAGTGCTTGATCTTCAGCGTCAGATCCACTGCTGTCTGAGTCACCTTCAGCAGCTTTTCTGTGCTGAGCCTTGAGGGCGATCGTCTTCTCCTTTGGTGCAGGCTCTTCAAAATCTTGTAGCTCTAGTTCATGAGTGAGTAGCTTACCCATGAGTACTTCGAGGGACATAGTTGTGAGATCGTTCCCTTCAATGATTGCAGTAGCCTTTGGAATCCAGTTCTTGGTGAGAGCTCGCAGGAGTTTGCGAATCATTTCATGGTTACTGTAATCTTTGCCTAGGAAGGACAAAGGATTTACAATATCCAAGAATCTCTCGAACATTTGTGTAACTGTTTCATTGGGCTTCATCTTGAACACCTCGTACTCTTGAGTAAGTCTGCTGACTTTAGATTCTTTGACTTGCGTCGTGCCTTCATGTGTGACTTCGAGTAGCTTCCATACTTCATTAGCCGTTGTGCAGATAGACACCCTGTTAAATTCAGTTCTGTCTAAGGCACAAAAAAGAGCATTAATGGCACGTGCGTCAACACTGGCCCTTTTCTTTTCTTTTTGTATCATTACTTTGTAGACCGTGTTCACAGTTAGCTCTGCGTCCTATTGGTCGTGTTTACTTGTGCCTTGATTGAGTCGTGCCAAGGGTCGAGAAGTCATGAACTAAACTGCTTTACCTCCTTGTCTTGAAATCTTGAAGCTAACCTGCGAGTCCACAATAGAGGCGAGGGTTAGTAGTTATCTGTGTCTTAAGCTAACATGCGAGTCCACACTAGGGACGAGGGTTAGTAGTTATTGGTCCACACCTGCGAGCCCACACTAGGGGCGAAGGTGATGCTAACCTGCGAGTCCACACTAGGGACGAGGGTTAGTAGTATATGGTTTACACCTGCGAGTCCACACTAGGTGTCATGTCCCGATTCCGTCGAATCGATAGTCGTCCCCCGGGCGTGATGCCGTACGAATCTAATTTGCAATCGCACAAGGCCTAGTCATAAGGTAATCCGAGACACGATATCTAAGAGAGTACGTAGACAAATTGATTCACACAATAAGTAAAGGAAACTTGATCTTTATTGATAATGAACATCTTTTACAGACTCCGATACAAGACTCATTGCCGCACGGGCTACAACATATCTCGATTACAAAAGAGTGCCGATAATATACACAAAGTACTCCAGTGACCTGGATGGGAGGGACGCTGAGTCATCTTCCTTGGCCTGTCGAGAGCCTTCAAAAGTGGAGTCGCAGAGAGAGTCTTAAACACACGGCCGAAGCTTCAAAATCACGAACGCTGTCAAGCTAGCTGGCACATCCTTCCTGGTTCGCGGGACCTGCAAAGAGCGAAGATCAGCACGAAATACATGTACTGGCGAATGGCTAATTAAATCCAATCTCGGTATTTGATTCAAAAAGTTTTGTAAACATGTTAGCTAGCTATTTCAATGATCTTTCTAACCATCCTGTTCGATTTGCAAGTTAACATGTTTTGAGGCAAGCATATGGAACTATATATCATTAAGCAACTATCATATTCATCCCATGTCCCGTGTACCTATTAAGCAGTGAAAGTGTATTCAGGCCACTGACAATGTCAAGCCATTTCGGACTATAGCATTGGTTAGACGACGCCCCTTTTGCGTCGAGTAGCGAGCCCTGTGCGAAAGTGCCTGTAGGAACAAAATAGTAAAGCGTAATACTCTAGAGGGGGGTGAATAGAGTTGGCAGCGGAATAATGCTAATTAAAAAATGTTAGCAGCACAATTACAGAATATTAATTACAAATAATATAAAGGCAAAGTTAAGAGAGCAAACGTAAAGACAACGATGTATACTGGTATCCCTCTGTTGAGGACTAATCCAGTCGGTAGAACTCTTGCTACCAGTTGAATCCACTATTGGAAAAACTGCAAGTTTTCTTACGAAGTCCTTGCAACTTCTACAACGCGAGCTTTGATACGAAGAACTCGTTCAACTTCAAATGTGAAGAGGTATTCTTCAATCAAGCCTTCTGATTACAATCTCTCAGAAACTTCTAGACCGTACCGCACTGACAAATTGACTAGAGGATTGTAACTGGCTTGGGATCTGAAATTGAAAGCTCTAGAAAACTCTTTGGAAGATAGAAAGCTTTAGATAGAGAGAAGATTGAAAGTGAATGAGTGTATTGAAATGATCGAAATCCTTCTCTATTTATAGGAGTTCCAAAGGCAGACTTCTGACAGAATTCGGACAGAATTCGGGCAGAACTCTTTGAGCAAATCTCGGTCAAATCCGCAACTGCAGGAGGACCAAGTTCCAAGGATTCAAAATCACAACGGCCACCAACCAAACTCTGGCCGAACTCTGGCCGAACTCGGTCCGAGTTTTGTCAGGGTTAAGTCAGGGTTTAGTTAGGGTTTTTGAAAAAGCTTTTGGTGATTTTTGAAAACCTTTTTGAAAACCTTTTTGTTAACCTTTTTGAGAGGTCAGTTTAAAAATATTTTGAACTCATTTAAGGAATAGCCTATTTGCCAGTACGATTCGGTGTACAACATATTCCTAGACTCAAATAAAATGAAAAATATATTGCATAAGGAATTACAGACTCGAGTAGGCAAACGATCTTCGGTCTTGAATTCAGTGGATAGCCATTCTTGATTATGTCCAAGAGTCCGAGATGTCCCGACTAGCTTCGTATATCCAGACAGAGTTTGATCAATTATTAAAATCAGGTTGACCATATGACCAATGGGACAATAGTGCCCGCATAACTCGCGTCGATGAAGGGTTGGCGCTGCTACACTCGTTTCTTCCGGGCCGAATCGGTCCCTTGGCCTAGGAAACCGTTCAAAGAAACTTTACCTTGTCGACAAGTTATCCAATGACCGTTTTCTTTTAGACTTAGTCGATTTTGCTTCCTTAGCCGTATCGTTGCGATAAACGTTAATCAATTCATTCATAGTTTTGCATAGGCTAAGTGGATTTGTATAAGAAAACACGTTTTCTATTTTCAAAACTGGCAGTTTGATAGCAAGTGTTTCGTGAAGAATCGTGCCACGATTTCTTTGATTCTACACTATTATGACAAGCATTCATTTACTTCACATATTGAGTTTTGAAGTAGAGGGACGAGACGAAGGAGGTCAGCCACTCGCCTTAGCCTTGCTTCAAGCGAGCGACCGGTTGGCTGCGCTGACGTCGCCTATGCGATCACCTGCAATCGTATAAGCAACTGATTAGAACACTATATAATTCAAAGAAATTTGATATGAATGTGAAGCTCCAAAATAAAAGTCACGAAAACTCATTCGAAAAACATTCACGAAAAGCGCATTCACGAAAACCAAAGCCAATGCCAAATCAAGTGCAACATAAAAATCAGAGCAACGTGAGGTCTCTTCCGACTCAGCCGCAGAGCCAATCCTCGAGGCGCAACCCGCTAAATATGGGACTTGGTTCCAAAAAAACCATTCCATAATGTAGAATGGATCTTAATTCAACCGTTCCCGTTCGATCGGCTCGGCCGATTCTGACCTATCGATCCTGACCGAATCGATAGCGACAGTGTTCCTTTCTCGCGCACCCCGTGGACGGAAGTGGGGCACGATGTAGGGACGGGACACTACACCATAACCAACTAATAAAAATTTTCGTCCTCGAAACTTAAAGATGGAACCTACCTCTACGAGAACAATGAAGAAAATTTCTCCTTCATCTCCGATTCAAGCTCCCACGTCGACTCTTCGACCGAGTGGTTCTTCCAGAGGACGTGGACGAGAGTGATCGCTCGATTTTGCAGCAACTTATCCTTGTGTTCTAAGATTTGAACTGGCTCTTCAACGTAGGATAAGTCAGACTTTAGCTCCAGCTGGCCAAAATCTACCATGTGGCTAGGGTCGTGCACGTACTTTCGTAGCTGGGAGACATGGAAGACGTTGTGTACACTTTTGAGCGCCGACGGTAGGACAATTTTATAGGCCACTGGGGCGACCCGTTCGAGTATTTCGAATGGCTCAACGAATCTCGGACTCAATTTTTCCTTCGTGCCGAACCGAGTAACTCCCCGCATGGGCGACACTTTGAGAAATACGTGATCGCCTACTTGAAACTCGAGGGGGCGACGATGAACGTTCGCATAGCTTTTCTGACGACTCTGCGCGGTCTTTAATCTTTTTCGAATGAGCCGAATTTTCTGCATGGTCTGTTCTACCAGTTCCGGACCGAGAATCTGCCGCTCTCCGACTTCGTCCCAGCAAATGGGTGATCGGCACTTGCGCTCGTACAAGATTTCATATGGCGCCACTTGAATGCTGGATTGATAGCTATTATTGTATACAAATTTGGCCAGAGGTAGATGATTGTCCCAGCTTGATTTGAAGTCAATTGCACAGAGTCATAGAATGTCTTCGAGAATCTGATTGACGTGCTCCGTTTGGCCATCGGTCTGAGGATGGTAAGCTGAGCTGAACTGCAACTTGGTACCCAGCGCCGACTGAAGGCTACTCCAGAATCGCGATATAAATCGTGAATCCCGATCAGAGATGATGGATACTGGAACTCCGTGCAGCCGTATTATCTCATCAAGATATATCTGTGCTAGGCGATCAATGCTCCAAGTAACTTTGATGGCAATAAAATGTGCTGACTTGGTTAATCGATCGACGATAACCCAGATAGCATCATTTTCCCGCGGCGTCTTCGGCAGACCAACAATGAAATCCATGCACACGTGCTACCACTTCCATTCTAGAATCGCCAGATTCTGCATCTCCCCGCCCGGTCTCTGGTGCTCAGCTTTCACCTGCTGACAGGCCATACATTGCGACACGAAGAGTGCCACATCTCTTTTCATCTCGTGCCACCAGAAGTTTATGCGGAGGTCCTTGTACATCTTCGTGCTACCGGGATACAAAGTGTATTTCGCATAGTGCGCCTCCGACAGTATCTCCTTTCTGAGTTCTGAATCGTCCGGAACGCATAGCCTACCCTTCAATCGAAGCACGCCGATTTCGTCTTCCGCAAAGTCGGTCGTCCTGTCCATCGAGATTAGCTCTCGCACTTTCTTCAGGTATGGATCGTCCGTCTGAGCGGTCTTGATCTTTCAAGCAAGCTCGGCTTTAACTGCAACTTTGCCAACTGCACATTCCAAAATCTGACTCGGAGCTCGATGTCCATCTCTTCTAGGTTACGTAGCAGTCTGGGGTCGATGGATAACGAGGCAATGTGCTTCCGACTCAAGGCATCTGCCACAACATTTCCCTTTCCCGGCGTATAGTCGATAGTCAAGTCGTAATCTTTGATTAGTTCCAGCCAACGCCTTTACCGCAAGTTCAGTTCCTTCTGCGTGAATAGATACTTGAGGCTCTTGTGATCGGTATAGAACGTGCACGCCATGCCATAGAGATAGTGGCGCCATAATTTCAACGCGAACACAATCGCTGCTAACTCCAGGTCATGCGTGGGATAGTTCCTCTCGTGCTGCTTTAGCTGTCGGAAAGCAAAAGATATCACCTTATTTCGCTGCATCAGCACGCACCCCAAGCCCAGACCGGACGCGTTGCTGAATATCTGGAAACCCTCAGTCCCTTCTGGAAGTACGAGTATCAGGGCCGAGACGAGCCTTTGCTTCAACTCTTGGAATGCAGCTTCGCAGTCGTCTGACCATTCAAATGCGACTCCTTTCTGGGTGAGGCGAGTCAGAGACGATGCAATCTTCGTGAAGTCTTTCACGAAGCGTCGGTAGTATCCCGCTAAGCCAAGGAAACTTTGAATCTCGCCGATGGACACTGGCCGTTTCCAATCGACAACGGCTTTAACTTTCTTTGGGTCGACCGCAATGCCTTCAGCAGAAATGATGTGTCCAAGGAATACGACGCTGCTAAGCCAAAATTCACATTTGCTTCGCTTCACATATAGTTGATTTTCTTGAAGGGTCTGAAGCACGGTCCGCAGATGCTCAGTGTGTTGCTGCCTATTCTTTGAGTAGACGAGTATATCGTCGATAAAGACTACTACGAACTTGTCGAGGAATAGTCGAAACACCCGATTCATTAAATCCATAAAAGCGGCAGGGGCATTCGTTAGGCCGAACGGCATTACCAGGAACTCGTAATGGCCGTATCGAGTGCGGAAGGCAGACTTCGGCACATCGTCCGGCTTGATCTTGAGTTGATGATAACCCGAACGCAGATCAATTTTAGAGAACATCGTAGCTCCTTAAAGCTGATCAAACAGATCGTCTATACGGGGCAGGGGGTATTTGTTCCGGATGGTGGCTTTATTCAGCTCGCGGTAGTCGATACAAAGACGCATAGAGCCATCCTTTTTCTTGACAAACAGCACGGGCACTCCCCAGGACGAGACGCTGGGTCGAATGAATCCCTTGTCGAGCAATTCTTGTAACTGCACCTTGAGTTCTTTAAGCTCTGCAGGGACTATTTTGTACGGGACTTTCGAGATCGGTCGAGTGTCGGGGAAGGTATCGATAGTGAACTCAATCTCTCGATCGGGCGGCATATCGGGCAGCTCGTCCGGGAACACATCAGGGAATTCTGTCACAACATCGGTCTGACCCACGTTTGTACCATCCTGTCGCATGTCTCGAACGAAAGCTAGATAGCCTTCGCACCCGGAATGCAGCATCCGTCGAGCAGATATTGCAGAGATCACCATGCAGGTCGGCGACGCCTCACCACACGAGTAGGAGAATTCAGACAATCCAGGTATACAAAATATGACCTTATTTTCAGCACAGTCTATGGTTGCGTTGCACGGACCGAGCCAATCCATCCCCAGAATGATATCGTAGTCCTTAATATTTAGAACTATCGCATCGAGACTGACCTTTTGACCACCTATACAGATGATTCTGTCCCCGCAGACTAAATTTGCAAGTAGTGGCATGCCCGACGGTACGTTAACAGTGAGGTCGAGGCCCAGTGGTGTCAAAAAAAATTTGTGCTCGACGGCAAAGTCTGCCGTTATAAAACTATGCGTGGCACCTGAATCAAACAATACATGAGCAGGTTTATTATTGAATTGCAGTATACCTATGACGACTGTATCAGATGCAAACACTTCATCCCGAGTCATGGCGTAGACGCGGCCCTGAGCATTAGGGCGATGGTCTTGGCCATTCTGTTGTGCGGTTGGTGGAGCCCGAGGTGCTTGGCCTCAGTTTTGTTGATGTTGCGGGGGGCGTTGGTTCGGCGTAGCTTCCGGGCAGTCCCTTACGAGGTGATCTCTTTTGCCGCATGCGAAACATACTCTGTGCTTAAGTCGGCACTCAGTATCCAGGTGCCCGTCCTTGTGGAAGAAATTGCAGACCATCCGTTCCTTCGTCTGGTTGCCGCGATATTGACGCTTATGTGCGTTGTTGCCTCCCGCATTACTATGGCATTTGTTATTAAAGTGAGCAGTGCCGGTAGTAGGAGGAGGATACTCGGACTCCAGACGGATGGCGTGGTTGAGTGCCTCGTCCACAATTTTGTATTCCGGCACCGAGACATGAGCACGGATAGTGGAACGCAGGCCCACTAAAAATCGTTTTGCTCGACTTGCAGTGGTAGGTAAATAGTCTCCAGCAAACTAGGCCAGTTTGTTGAATTTGGCCGCATATTGTCGTACAGTCATATTCCCTTGAGTCAACTGCATAAACTCGTTTTTTTTTTCTGTCGTACGGCTGCAAAAAGATATTCGTTCTCGAACGCATTTCTGAATGTCGCCTATGAGAACGCCGCCGTCTCGTCTTCACGTCGAATAGCCCACTTCTGCACAGCCCACCAATCGTGCACGTTCATTCGAAGTAAAAGTTGAGCACACGCGACTTTCTTTGAGTCCTCGACACCCAGAAGCTCGAACTTGTCTTCCAGCTCCTCCAATCAGTCGATCGCGACGGAGAGATCTTCTGTGCCTTTGAAGAAAGTGCGGCAGCTTTTCATAAATTTTGACACGTCGAAGTTAGAACTTCTCGGTACTGCAGGTGAGAGCACGGGCGCCTCTGGTTCAGCTTCATTGGATCGAACCGCAGGCTGGGTCACAGCAGATGTCATCGTTGAATTATTGTTGTTGCCCACGACCGACTGTACGATTTGCTGGAGGGTATTCAGCTGCTGCTGCTGCTTGAATTGAGCCTCGAACCGATTCTCAAATTGAGTCTGACGAGCCTCCGCTTGCTGACGATGGAGCTCGTTTTGACGTTGCTGTATTTTAAGCATCTGCAACATACGTTGCATCGGGTCACCAGAAGGTCCGGCTACAGTAGGCGTCATTTCTATTGGGTTGACGGAATGCTCGGGTCTAGATGCACTCGAGCCGCTGGAAGCGCTCGTCTTGTCTTCTGCCTGAGCTCCCGTAACTGCAGAAAAAAAGGAAAGGCAACTCTCGTTAGTTTCAGAAAATGTCCTGGGTTCAGCATTTGGAACAACTCTTCTCATCGACACGAGGTCAACGGTTGGAGACTAGAACTCGACGCTAGAGGCCAAGGACGTAAAACCGTGCTCTGATACCATTATGTCGTGCCTCGATTCCGTCGAACCGATAGTCATCCCCCGGGCGTGATGTCGTGCGAACCTAATTTGCGATCGCACAAAGCCTAGTCATAAGGTAATCCGAGACACGAGATCTAAGAGAGTACGCAGACAAATTGATTCACACAATAAGTAAAGGAAACTTGATCTTTATTGATAATGAACATCTTTTACAGACTCCGATACAAGACTCATTGTCGCACGGGCTACAACATAACTCGATTACAAAAGAGTGCCGATGAGATAGTCGTTCCATATATTGCACACATCCCTCTTCTCATCGACACGAAGTCAACGGTTGGAGACTAGAACTCGATACTAGAGGCCAAGGACGTAAAGTCGTGCTCTGATACCATTATGTCGCGCCCCGATTCCGTCGAACCGATAGTCATCCCCCGGGCGTGATGCCGTGCGAACCTAATTTGCGATCGCACAAGGCCTAGTCATAAGGTAATCCGAGACACGAAATCTAAGAGAGCACGCAGACAAATTGATTCACATAATAAGTAAAGGAAACTTGATCTTTATTGATAATAAACATCTTTTACAGACTCCGATACATGACTCATTGCCGCACGGGCTACAACATAACTCGATTACAAAAGAGTGCCGATGAGATAGTCGTTTCATATATTGTATACATCCCTCAATATACACAAAGTACTCTAGTGACCTAGATGGGAGGGACGTTGAGTCATCTTCCTTGGCCTGTCACGAGCCTTCAAAAGTGGAGTCGCAGAGAGAGTCTTCGACGCACGGCCGAAGCTTCAAAATTATGAACGCTGCCGAGCTAGCTGGCACGTTCTTCCTAGTTCGCGGGACCTGTAAAGAGCGAGGATCAGCACGAAACACATGTACTGGCGAATGGCTAATTAAATCCAAGCTCTGCATTTGATTCAAGAAGTTACGTAAACATTTTAGCTAGCTATTTCAATGATCTTTCTAACCATCCTGTTCGATTTACATGTTAACATGTTTTGAGGCAAGCATATGGAACTATATATCATTAAGCAACTATCATATTCATCCCGTGTCCCGTACACCTGTTAAGCAGTAAAAGGGTATTCAGGCCACTGGCAATGTCAAGCCATTTCGGACTATAGCATTGGTTAGAAGACGCCCCTTTCGCGTCGGGTAGCGAGCCCTGTACGAAAGTGCCCGCTTAACTAGCGTCGATGAAGGATTGGCGCTGCTACACTCGTTCCTCCTGGGTCGAATAAGTCCCTTGGCCTAGGCAACCGTTCGAAGAAACTTCACCTTGTCGACAAGTTGTCCAATGACCATTTTCTTTTAGACTTAGTCGATTTTGCTTCCTTAGCCATATCGTTGCGATAAACGTTAATCGATTCATTCATTATTTTGCATAGACTAAGTGGATTTGTATAAGAAAATACGTTTTTCATTTTCAAAATCGGCAGTTTGATAGCAAGTGTTTCGTGAAGAATCGCGCTACGATTTCTTTGATTCTACACTATCATGACAAGCATTTATTTACTTCACATGTTGAGTTTTGAAGTAGAGGGACGAGTACCCTTCAAAAAAAAAAGTAGAGGGACGAGACGAAGGAGGTCAGCCACTCGCCTTAGCCTTGCTTCAAGCGAGTGACCGGTTGGCTGCGCTGACGTCGCCTACACGATCACCTGCAATTGCATAAGAAACTGATTAGAACACTGTATAATTCAAGAAAATTCGATATGAATGCGAAGCTCGAAAACGCAAGTCACGAAAACTCATTCGGAAAACATTCACGAAAAGCACATTCACGAAAACCAAAGCCAAAGCTAAATCAAGTACGGCATAAAAATCAGAGCAACAGGAGGTCTCTCCCGACTCAGCCGCAGAGCCAATCCTCGAGGCACAACCCGCTGAATATGGGACTTGGTTTCGAAGAAACCATTCCATAACGTGGAATGGATCTTAATTCAACCGTTCCCGTTCGATCGACTCGGCCGATTCCGACCTATCAGTCCCGACCAAATCGAGAGCGACAGTGTTCCTTTCTCGTGCACCCCGTGGACGGAAACGGGGCACGATGTAGGGATGGGGCACTACACTAGGGACGAGGGTGATGCTAGCCTGCGAGTCCACACTAGGGACGAGGGCTAGTAGTTGTTCAAACCTACGAGTCCACACTAGGGACGAGGGTTTGAGTATTCGATTTGGTTATCCGTTGACATCTTGACATGAGTTATCTCGTCCTCGTTCAGCAATTCATCTATGTGTAGACAGTGTACAGATTCGTGTTTATTTCATTGCTCAGTTTTACTTGTTTATTCTGTATTTTTTTCCATGCATAATAAACTGTTAGAAAGGCTCATTTTTATGTATCTTGCTAGTCCTCTGAGGACCTGATGATCTCTTCAAGTTTAGCCGAGTTTGAGTCAGGAGCAGACGAGAGGGTTTGAGCCAGCATCAGATCGCAGTGCTTGCAGTTGAGGTGGTCTAGGTTAGCAGTTTTTATCCAGTTAGTTACTTTATGTATTTCTCTATTTTTCGTCTATTGGTAGTGGATTTGTGTCCACCGGATGTGACATAGATTCTTGATATTCAGTTATATTCATTATAGTTCAGTTTCATGTCTTTTCATTGATCTTGATTGTGACATGATTATTCTGTGGATGATATATAGTTTACTATGAGATTCTAGATTGCCGTGACTTATGTATAGACAGTGTACTACCGCCGACACTATGGCGTAGGCTGGGCTTGGACACGCTTCGTATCCGAAAAGCGGGTACGGGTCGTGACACCATGCATTATGTCCCATACAAGTCTTGACATGCCGCTGCCGCATGCTTCGGATCGCCAAGGAACTCCGTGCCTTGACGCGTCCAAGCGAGCTCTGTGCCACGAGCTTCTACCTGTGCCTGCACATGAAGACTGTGTGGGTGTCATTACTCAACTGTACTGGTGGAGTGAGCTCCTCGCCCAACCATACAAAACCGACACGTTCATTTACTTTGTGCAATTCAAGTTCCTTTACGATTGTCTTTCTAGTCTTACCTTAAGATCAGTTTTAAGACCACGACGCCTGATCAAACCGATGTGCAACGACATGGTCGTGCTACAATGCCAACGTGTATTTCGATCGAGGCAATGCCTCATCGCTCATGTACTTGACCGAACTACAACTCGGGACGGCAGGTTCGTGACATACTCTATTCGCGACTTCAACATATTCGAGACAGCGCTTCGCCGAGGAGCAACTTATGCGAACTCGACCACTGCTAAGACTTTCACTTAAACTCAAGTGTCTCTAGACCAATTGTCGTGCCAACGACGTCAAGGGGATGACTCGTGCAGGTCGTGCCTCTAGACCTTGCTTAGACTTATTCGTGCATCAAGATTGAGGTCGTGCCTCACAACTTATCAAGACTTATTCATGCTACCGCATTGCGGCCTTCCTGTTCGACTCATAAACCAACTTAGACAAGACTTGTGAAGCATAGTATCAATTTCATGAACTTTTCGATGCCAAGTATCCTGCCAAGCACTGTGCCTATGCTGCAGCCCAATCTTAGGCCCAGACATTGTGTTACCGACTGAACATGCATTCAAGCATCTAGACTCAATCCAAAGGCATACACGCAGTTTTGCCGCTATTATGCCGACCCATCTATATGAGTGGTCACTAGCAATGTCAAGCTATAGTGGACTGGCTCGGTGATATCGGACCGTCCCTCCGCGGGTAGCTAGCCCCGGAGGCGCCGAATCTCCCATACGGTTATCCAGCATCCTAGTTTGAGCCGCAACGCGCTTCCTCCGGGCCGACATAATCCCGGTGCCCCGGCGATCATTCGAGAAGACTACACCTTGTCGACAAGTTGTCCAATAACCATGCAAGACTCAACTCGATCTACCAAATCCTTCCTTAACATGACCATGCTTTCCATCTTTCTATCGAGACTTAACGAGACTCCCAAGTAGCGGGACCGATCTCGTGTGCGAGACTTATCGAGACTCCCAAGTAGCAGGACCGATCTCGTGTATTTTTTTATCAAGGCATAGCGAGGCTCCCAAGTAGCGGGACCGATCTCGTGTACGGGACTTATCAAGACTTAGCGAGACTCCCAAGTAGCGGGACCGATCTCGGCGATAACCAGTCGCGTGGACTTCCTTTGTTCGTGGCATACTTTTTACTAAATCCACCGTGGCTCGTACCTTAGACATGCCTGGTTCTCTAGGCGATGCTATCGCTCAAGTCATATATTTTATACGACGAGCCTTGTTCTCGAGAGACTACGCGACTTGACAACCGCAGATAGAATGGAATAGTGCTAGAAATGGCTTCGATAGCCCAGCACAACTCTTGTCTAACTTATTCGGGCAATGACTTGACGAGCAAAGGCTACGCCAAGCTTCGCATCGAAGGAACGGGTCATGTAATGCCCCAGTCCTAAAATACGTAGGACTAGGAACGTACACATGCCAGCCGTATAGTATATATACGTAAGCTGTAAAATGCAGTAGAACCATAACTAATCTCATCCACAAAAAATAAAAAGATATCATATAATGATAATAATTTTCTTGATACAAATATGTTGGGCGGAGACAAATCCACTACCAACAAGTAAGGAAAAATACATGAAAAATGAAATGAGTTGACGGACGAAGCGAAGACGATCAAAGTACAATCATCCTCGAAGAGATAGTGATGATCATGGCCACGGCTAGAACACCTGCGAAAGACAAGAACACACACCTGGCGAGATAACCAAGTCCTCAGAGGGACGTAACAAGACACATAATATCATGCCAATAAACTGAATAAATAAAGCTCAACAGAAAAGTATGCATGAGTAAAGCTTCCTAACCATTCTATGTGATATACACTTTGAGGACAACGTTCTACGCAGGGGCTGTAGGCTCAGCAAAATAAATAAAGAGTGGCAGTAAGTAGCGCTCATCCGAGTCACTATCGGCCCTGGACAGAAGGTAGTGCTCATAAGAGTCACCCTCGGCCCAAAATGTGTGTAAAAATAAAATGTAGCCCCTACGCTAATAACTGTCCCCTCCCCCCAATGATACTATACATGCGTCGTCTCCACGACACTGTTTAATCCTTAATAACTGCCAAGTCTTCTACACCATCTATTAGCAGTTATATCCTAACGCACGGCCTGTACGCGCCAATGATCAGTCAGCGCGCAAGTCCGCATCTATATGCGACTCATATCTCACACACAATCCGTG
Organism: Iris pallida; assembly: GCA_029216955.1. Classification (NCBI taxonomy): domain Eukaryota; kingdom Viridiplantae; phylum Streptophyta; class Magnoliopsida; order Asparagales; family Iridaceae; genus Iris; species Iris pallida. Next base: position 10,190,208 of record JANAVB010040820.1, on the reverse strand, counting down.
GCACATCGTGACAGTTTATGAGATGCACTAAACACACGGCGGTCCCTTAACATAAGCCAATTGCATAAAATATAATAATTTGCATATATATATATAGTTTTGAAAGAACAACATAAAGAAAAAAAAGCATGCATGATATTGAGCAAGAAATTAACAGTAAAGGTAAGGTGTCTTGCCTGGTAGTGACGCATGGTGTTGTGCAATGATCTGACAAGTCCAGTTTTGTCCAATAGCCGGGGTCGAGGTGAAGAGGTCCGAATTCGCAGAAAAATAGGAATATGGTCAGTCATGATCAGGATTGACAGATAGTATAATTTTTTGCAGAGAGAAATATTTATACTAATTTTAGATAATACTTATAATGCTTAGAATATATTTTACTAGTAAAAATAATTTTGAGGAAAAATACTTGTATAATAATGTGGAAATTATATTTTATTAGTCAAAATACTTTTAGGGTAGAAAACTCTTAAGTTTGTAAAATATGATTTAGGTGGATACTATCTTTCATAATTTAAAATATATTTTAGATAATAATTGAAAATAATACTAAATCATTTGGAACGAAACTTGTCATATATATATATATATATATATATATATATATATATATATATATATATATATATATATATATATATATATATATATATATATATATATATATATACCTAATCGAGAATAATATTTTAAAATTTGCTTGAAATTAGCTAGACCATATTTGCACTACTTATAAAATAATAATAATAATAATGCAATAATCATATAGTATAATATAATGATAATAATAATAACAGTAATCATATAATATAATATAATATAATATAATAATAATAATAATAATAATAATAATATACTTATAAAACCTTTGGTTAATGAAAACCACTAATAATGTATCAATAATAATAATAATAATGATAATAATGATAATAATAATAAAAAAAAATATAATAAAAATCTTTCTTAAGTAACTCTACTCCTCTCTTCTCCACTCAGTACATTTATAGAGAGAGAGAGAGATGGAAAGAGAATGAGAAAGGGGAAAGAAACGGTGGGGAAAAAGTGGAAAGTGCTTACGTAGGGAGGCTCCGGCTGTCGGGCGGCAAGCGGAGGGGAGGCCAGGGTTCGACGGGCGCGACGGCGCACGACGGTCCCGAGGAGATCTGAAGGCGGTCGGGCTCGGCTCTGCGCGGTCGACGGTCGCAAGGTCGGCGGCAAGGGCTGAAGCGGCGGAGATCGGGGTTTAGAGTCGCCGCGGCGGCTATGCACGGAGGAAGGCGCCGAAGGTGGCGCGAGGAGCTCGGCGGTGGGGTTCGTGGATGCCGGCGACTGCTCCGATGCGGCTTCGGAGAGGGTCGCTGACTGATCCGGCGGGAAAGAGGTTCGCGGACGCCGGCTACTGCTCCGGGGCGGCTGGTAGCTCCGGCAGAGCTCGGTTGTGGTCCACGCCCGGAGGCGCGGGGCGAGACCGTCCGCTGTGGCGCTCGCCGGCTCGACGCAGAGGTGCAGCCTGGTTCTTGAGCGGGCGTCGGGTGGCGACGACTTGGCCAGCGGCTGGCGAGCGCGCGAAGGACGGCTGATGGTGGCCAGATCCACCCGATCTGGATGGTGATCGCCGGCCGGAGTCGAGCTCGGGGAGGGATCGATGGGCGAAGACAAGGCGGCGGCCGGGAAACTCTGGGGATGTAGCATCGGCGTTCGAATCGAGCACGGTAGGAAGGTGGTCGCCACAAGGAAAGGCACCGAGACACAGCGGCGAGAGGCAAAGGTAAGGTTTCTAGGGTTAGGCTTTGATTTACTGTGTTTTCTGGAGATGGATCGGGTTGGTGTCGGACTCTGAGATGAACCTAGTGGTTGACAGGGGTGGCGGGGAGGCCGCGGCAGCGGTTGGATGGTGTGTGGCGTGGCTGTGCCGGGATGGTTGGATGCTGATGATGGTGGTGTCGAAAAATTTGGTGAGCGGGGTGACGGGGAGTCGGAGAATGGCAGCGGGCGTAGGGTTAGATTTGGGGCCGATGTCCGGGCTGTCGGACAGGGCCAAAGTGTATTTGTACTAGAAATACATATAGTGGATAGCACGGGACACGGACACGATGCACGATGTTGTGGAGAAATTGTGGAGAATAGAGTTTTATGGATGAGTACCTGCCTTTTATAGGATGTGAAAATCCCCATTAGGATAAGGATTTGGATGTTTAAATCCCTCCATTAGATAATTCATAATTAAATTCAAATTGAAAAATAATTCAATTCAAATCAATCCAATCTAAATAAATTCTATACTTAATTTAAAATATTTTAAATAAAGTCAATAAAATCTTTTTTAATTTAAATTACCATATTTAATCAAATATTAAAATTAACAAAATTCCAAATATCATTTTCATAATTAAGTAAATATAGTAATAATTAATTTCAAAAATCACGATAAATATTTAAATATTAATTCATGAACTAGCTTTTATAAATAACAAAATATATTAATAAGCCAATTCCAAATTTCGTAAATATCTAGAATATATTTTATATAAACCAAAAAATTTCTTAAACTACTACTTATTTTTAAACAATGAAACAAATTACCCTTTTTTTATATTATATATAAAAAATAAGGTTTTGGCAACAACGAAAACAGATATATTTATTTTGGAAACTATATTTTCCATAAAAATGAAATCTATAAATAAAATATTTTTCTGAAAATATGTACCCCGCATATATTCGCACTCGACGAAAAATACAAATCACAAACTCGCGTGCGACGACAATTGTATTTGTATGCGACATATAAATACGAAGTACAAAATAAATACTAATTTATTTTAAAGGGAAAAAATCTTACTAAAATTTTAGGGGGTTTACAGGTTGTGCACGCGTTGGACTTGAACAACCAAGTTCTCGGGTGCCTAGACTTAAGCCAACAGCCGTGCAAGACGACTTAAACCACGGGACATCCGAAGGCTATGCCAAGCCTAGGACGACGGGACCGTGCATGTATTTTCAAGCATTCACGCGGGCGACGCCTATGACTTAGGCTAATTCAAGTGTTGGGACAAAACGATGGGACCGTGCATGCTTTATCGAGCATTGAAGTGGGCAACGCCTATGACTTAGGTTTATTCGAGTGTCGGAACAACTTAGCAACTTAGGCCAACTTCCTTCTCCCAAGCCACGGGACGAAGGATTCGAGTGTCCCTTTGAAAGCACGCTGAACACACTTCTAAGACGGCCGTGGAACCTTTTATATGTTCTAAGGCATTCCAATCCATCGGGATTATTCCCTTAGTTATGTGGATGCGTCTTTTTTATTAGCAAGCCTAACTTGTGCAAGTTGAAAACATGCGAGTTATTAAGTGAAGGCCAAGATGAGGCAAGTTCACCGAAACTACCCCACCTGAGCGAGGAGTCGCCTCGGACGAGCGAGCCTACGAGCAGCCGTTGCAAGGCTAAGTCCGAACGTCGTCGGCGTTTCGATTCCTCCGATTGACTTCACGGGACGGAATACTACAGCAGATCCATCATCGTTCGGATCAGGAATAACTTGTTTACCCCGGTCTTCTTAGCATACAAAGATTCCAGCTTATCCCATAACGTCTTCGCGTGCTCAATATTGGCAACGTGGTTGTACACGTTCTCGTCAACGAACTGCCGTATGTACCCACACACCTGTATATGCTTGAAGTTCCAGTCCTCATCGGATTTGTCACTGGACTTCTCAGATACAAATAATGGAAGATGCAGCTTCTTGACGAACAACAAATCCTTCATCTTACTCCGCCAATAATGGTAGTTGGTACCGTTCAGGTTCACCATGCGCACCGGCTTCGCGTCCATCTCTGCTTTCTGGTTTGACTGTCAACTCCTGACATTTCTTTGAACCCAAAGCTCTGATACCACTCTGTTGGGAATGAAGCGCGAAAACTGTTCCCCCAAACCAGAAAGTCCTGCGAGAGAACCGAGCAAAAGCACACAAACCAAAAATGCCAAACACAATCGCAGACACAAAGATTTTTGACGTGGAAAACCCTTACGGGAAAAGCACGGGACGATCAGAGTCCAACCCTGAAGAACCTCCACTAATGGAATAAAGTGAATACACCCTCTACAAGCTCCTTCCGATCCAACACGGATCACCATAACTCACTTGAAAGAAGAAAGTTTTTGATTGCGGACTCCGAAGAACAAGAGATGCCGAAAAATTATTGGAAGCAATCTCTCCTTCAAAATAGTCCTTAATCCTCTCTCTCTCTCAAAGATTGTAAAACACTCTTGTTTTGAGATGAATTTACAACTAGCATGCATCACCCTTTTATAAGTCCTTGGGAATCCATACATGGAAGACCAATATATATAGAAACTTTCAATATGCATCAATCATATATTTAATGGAAATCCAATCATAATTAGCTTGCCATAATTGGAAGCCCAATTATATGGAAAGCTACTATATGAAGGGTCCAATCATAAATATTTGATCATGTAAATATAGAAATCCAATCATATATTTCCTTACCATATATGTTCCAAAATAGGATCCATGCACTCTGTCACCCCCATTTCCTGTATTTCATATTTGTACTCGTAATTTAATTTTGGCACATATTTTATTTTTTCGACTTGTGGATTTGGTTTCTCGTAAATGGGTTTTGGACCATAGCTTGGTTTTATTTTGTGGAGTTGGTTTGGTTTGGTTTGGTTTAACATGCATTGGAACACCTTAGCCTATGTTCAACCCTCATTCCACCACAATCCACCCTTATTAAAACTCCACCTACTTTTCTCTCTCCTCCATAATTCTCTCATTTATTTCTCCATCTTCTTCTTCTTCTTCCTTCCTCTACACAACACCATCTCCCATAGGCAAGTGCACCTTGCCACCACATGAGAACCCTATTTTATTTGTCCATTAGCTAGATTAGGCCATGGTGATTGTAATGCTCCGCTATGCACGAGGCATTCGGTTGGCTTGTTGGATGGGATCAGAATGTTGGACCGTGACTTATGTTGGAGATCAGGAGAATTGAGACTGATGCAGTCTTTCTGAGCTGGCTAGATGGAATGGGTATTGGAATGTGGCTCGCTGGTGGAGCTACGCTTGATGAGATTGGAACAGGAAGACCGTTATATAAGGCAAGTGGAACTGTCCTCCTTCCTCCTTATTCCTGCATGCTTAATAAATGGAATAATGTGATGCTATGAATAAGTCCCTAATGTCCCTTACCTTGAATGTTGAATAATTGTGATGCGATGCTTTAGTTGCTAATTCGATAGAGATTCATATGCTGGGAATCCTTGAATGAATAACACATGAACTTTGAATTGATGAACGAATCACACTCGAACCACTAATGTAACATAATGCCTGAGATTGAATCGATAATGTCCCTGATGCTTAAGATTGATGTAATGAATGAATCACTTGAATAATGAGATGCTGCATGAATGATACATGAGAAAAGAATTGAATATGTTATTGTTCCTATAAAATGAATGAAATGCTACAGGTCCTTTTGAAATGAATGAATGCTGTTGTTCCTCCTTAGAAGGAACATAATGAGAAATGTTGTAATGAAGCAATGAATGAGAATTGATGAGGCTTGGGATCATTGAGATCACCAAATGAAATGATGGTAATATTGGAAATGAATAAGTCATTGAACATGACTTGAATGAGATGAATGATGATGCACTGTTGTCTTTACTTCAATATTTCACCATGCGTTTTATGTTCACGATTGAGTCGGACACGCATTCGCATGGTCATAGGACAACTTATGCATAAGTGATGGGGATATGTTTTCTCGGACGGTACCCCGGGACGTTAGGGCGACCGATCCGGCCTAGGAGAAAACATTGGCGTGCCAGTAGGGGCACGGGTTCTGCGAGACATCTTTTGGGGCTAGCTACCTTCTCTGGAGTCATCGCATTACCAATGAAGACCTATATGGCAACGTCCGTATGGTTAAACACCAGTGACCATGTAGTCAGGATGCATGCTAATGAATGTCTTTTGCAGGCAGAGTACGTATATCTGCTAACCTGTATTTGATGCAGGTATGAGGGAGTCGGCTATCGGTAAGAAATCACTTAAATGTGATAATTCAATATATGTGTTGGTTTAACTTGCATGCTTACGTTCCAAATAAGTTTGATGATGCTGTATGTAGCCTTTCAGTATGAGATCCTGCTTAACATGTTAAGTTCAGTGTGCTAAGAAAGATGCCTTGCTAAATATTGCTCAAACACAACATACATACTAAGTGATGCTTGAAGTGATAACTGTTATAACATGTTTAAGATGTTAATGTTAACGATGCCTCAATGATGCCTTTTTGTGATAACACCTAGTATGCCTCAATGATGCCTTGTATGATAACACCAAGAATGTTAAAAAGATATGTCCACATGAATGCTACAAAGAATATGTTTACATGCTTCACTCTGATTATTGCCCATGAACTGTAAACTGATGCTAGGCCCCAAGTAGAAAGACTATTCTAATAAATGCTTGCTTAAATGATCACTTTAAATGTTGGTTTATGCGAGTGGGTTGGATTCTGCTCGCCAGTACATAGATGATGTGCTGACCCACATTTTGTGGGCAGGTACTCGTGCTTGGAATATTCTACACACGAAGATTGGCTTGATTGGTCCCGCGGCATCGAAGATTTGTTGGGCATACAGAAGCTCTCCTTGTACAAGATGATGTCTTCTGTTTATAAAGGGCATAATGTATGGAACATTGTAATCAGTTGTATCCGTGAGATTATAAGCCAAGTCAGTATATCGAGTGGTAATCCAATGTATCCAAATATCAAATGTAAGCTGTATAGCATTGTTCAGTTGGTTTCCAATATAAAGTGAGATGTGCTGTAATCATTGTACTTCAATACAAGCCTTGTACTCTTCTTCAATTATCAATAAAGAAAATAAAGTTCTATATATCTCTGTGTGGCTTCAAGTTACTCTTTTTATCCGTTGCTATAAAGAAGTGATGTACTTCTATTCAATAAGAAAGATTGTCCTCATTAAATTTAATTTATCTGCTTCTGCCGCGGAAGGATAACTAGATGGTCTGTAGGGCTTGGGACTGGGAAATTCTCATTGCATCTTGTTAGTAACTAGGCTTGTGATAACCCTAGTTAGTTAAGTAGTAAGCCGTAGTAATTGCTTGGCCGCTTGTGAATGGATGGAGTCCAGCCTTGTCTAAGTCTTGTCTAGCCCCTGTACCTGGAACTCTTGCACATGCTTGTTTTACTTATCTCTAACAATAAATGGGTAGAGACAGAGTGCTATTCAGGCGAAGGGTTACAACCCCGGTCCTTGTTTGGTTTAAGGGTTGTAACCCGGCTCCCGGAATGGTTCCACGTCCCTAGCCGTTTATTGACCTGTTGTACTCTTTATTACTTGTGCTTTCCTTTATTCCTTATGTTCTGATATGCTGGCTTTTGTTCTTATTTCGTGGCCTCCTTTGTGGCACTTGCTCTTTCTGGGGTTTGACCCAGCTGATTTTGTGTGGCCAGATTTCAAAGCAGCACCCGAGGATCTACCGAACCTCCAGCCCGATGGTGGCAACTAGAAGGAACCCGGGCTACGAGTGGGTTTTCTATTTTGTTTCGCTCACTCTATTGTAAAGTTATTCTTTTGAGGCGTTTAGCCGACGAGCACCTGTTAGCTCGATGCACTTTACTTATTGTCTGCCTACGGGCTGTAAACATGATTAACAAATCCTAGGGTTGATCATGTATGACTTAACTCTTGCTAGTCCTGGCATTTTGTACGACTAGCTTCATGATCAGCTGATATGTAATATTTGGGACGCCTTTTATTGTATATTTGGTGGTCAAACATCTTGTGATTATATTACTTGCTTGAGATTGAGACAATATGCTTGACCATAAGAGACCGTTGGCTTGTAGTAAACCCTCATATCTAGACAGCCGTGACCGTATAGTTGAGATATATTCTATTTCAATATACGTAGCTGGCTATGTACGCCCCCGCTCTCCAGTATTCTAGTTCTGGGGCGTGACATGGTTTAAGTGGTGGCCCATGCAGGTCTTGTCAATCAAGAAATGTGAGGGTTTACCGAATAGATGTCTCAATCAGTATTCGTCCTTGATCTCCGTTCATATCCTCTAAATCTTTGATTTCTTGACCTGATCACATGCTTGTATCGTTGATCTGTCCTGGTCCTTCCTTATTGTTTTCCCTGTATCGTCTTCTTCAGCGGTACTGTACCTGACCCCGCCGATCAGCGAGGTGGAGCAACTCCGGTGGACCAACAACAACCTGGAGATCAAGCCCAGCACTCCGGAGTAGCCTCCCGAGTTATACCTACTGGAGGAGAGCCTCCAGTTCAGCCCGTTCAGCCTGCCGAGCCGGATGATGGCACCTTGGTAGGTCTCATCAGGGCCTTGATAACTTCTCAAGATCGCAGAGGAGACGCCTTGCACCAGACTGTGGCAGATGCTTTGACCAGAGGCGGTCATCCAGGGAACAGCGCGGCCAACAGCTTCAAGCGCTTGAACCCTCCTTTCTTTGACGGCAGCGAGGATGCGATCGCTGCGGACGCTTGGCTTCAGGATACCGAGGTGGTTCTGGAAGCAGCGAGGACCCCTGAGAATGAGAAGGTGGCGGTGGTACGCCTGCAATTGTTGGACTTAGCTCGCAGTTGGTGGGCAGCGCAAGCCATGGGATTAGTGGCACCTATTGCTTGGGCAGTATTTAGAGAGAGGTTCCAGACGAAGTATTTCGATGCTGTGGCTCGGTACGACCTGCAGACCAGATTTACCAACTTGAAGCAAGGAGGCAGAACGGTCGATGGCTATGCGATCGAGTTTTCTAGACTCGGTAGGTTTGCCCCCACCTTGGTGGCGACCGAGTTTGATAGGGCCCAGCGATTCCAGCAGGGGCTGCATTTGGAAATCTTGTTGGCGGTTGAACAGTTCGAGCACCAGACGTTCGATGCAGTATTGAGAGCAGCGAGGAGGCATGAGTACACCTCCCAAAGGATCGTAGATAGGACCGGAGGCAGGAAGCGGTCCCACAGCCAGATGCACCAATCATCAACTCCAGCCCCGGCGACTAGAGGTTTGACCATTGGAACTCCGAGGCGGGCGGCTTCAGTGACGTCGGTTCAGCATTCAACCCCGACGTACCTGTAGCAGCAGAAGCAGACTTTCGCGATGGGATGTTCTCATTGCGGGAAGCCAGGCCATATAGTGGCGGATTGTCGTAGGGCACAAGGATTGTGCCTTGCTTGTGGAGCGACGGATCACAAGATAGGAGCCTGCCCGAATAGGGGTAGTTCTTCCTCTTCCAACCTAACCAGTCCATCGGTTAGGGGACCAGCACCCATGCAGCAGCAGCAATACCCGAGGCCATTATTGCCTCAGGCCCAGGCATTTCAGCAGCAGATCCAGCAGCAGTACACCCAGGCTCCAGTGCAGAGCAGGCAGAGAGGTTTCCAGCAGAGGGGACCCGCAGCTAGAGGTCAGGCCATGATGATGGCTATGAAAGAAGAAGTTGCACCAGGTGAGGTAGTGGCAGGTACTATTCTCGTCAACTCCTTTCCAGCTTCAGTATTATTTGATTCTGGTGCATCGCATTCATTCATGTCTACACGATTTGCGACACGGATAGGATTGGAGCCCGAGTCATTATCAGTGAGGCTCAATATACTTACTGGTAATGGTCTTGTGGGAGTAGATCGAGTGTTTTCCTCGTGTCGGATCGTAGTTAGCGGTAGAGAGTTCTCCGCTAGATTTATAGAATTCTCTATGGCAGACTATGATGTAGTCTTAGGCATAGATTGGTTGAGGAACCAGTATGCTAGGATAGACTGCCATATTGGCATAGTTGTTTTCAGCATTCCAGGCGAGCCAGAGTTTTCATTTTCCAGAGGCGCGGTGGAGCCATCCTCTCCAGTGTTGCGGATGGCAGTAGCAGCCGTACACTTGCCCCGGATAGTTGAAGAATTTCCAGATGTCTTTCCAGAGGAACTTCCAGGGATACCGCCAGAGCGGGAGATCGAGTTTACTATAGACTTGATCCCCGGGACAGTACCAGTGTCAGAGAGAGTCTACAGAATGGCGCCTTCAGAGTTGGAGATTTTGTACAAGATGATTGAAGAACTCCGGACCAAGGGATTCATTCGTGCAAGTGGATCACCTTGGGGAGCCCCGATGCTTCTTGTGAAAAAGAAGGATGGTACATCTAGGTTATGTGTAGATTATCGTACCTTGAACTCAGTGACAATCAAGAATAGATACCCTCTCCCGAGGATAGATGACTTGTTTGATCAACTCAAAGGGGCTTCAGTGTTCTTGAAGATAGACTTGCGGTCAGGATACCACCAGATCAGAGTCAGAGAGCAGGACATCCCGAAGACAGCTTTTCGATCTAGGTATGGACATTGGGAGTTCCTTGTTATGCCCTTTGGAGCGACCAATGTGCCAACTGTATTCATGGACCTCATAAATCGCATTTTTATGCCTTACCTGGATCAGTTCGTGATTGTGTTCCTAGATGATATCTTGGTCTACAGCAAGAGCGAAGCTGAGCATGAGCAGCATCTCAGAATCGTCCTTCAGACGCTTAGGGAGCATCAGTTGTACGCCAAGTTCAGTAAATACGAGTTCTGGCTCGATCGCATTTCGTACTTGGGTCATATCATTACTCGAGGAGGAGTAGAAGTGGATCCCCAGAAGATTGTGGCTATCGAGACTTGGCCAGCACCTAGTTCAGTGGCAGAGGTTCGCAGCTTCCTTGGATTGGCCGGCTACTACCGACGATTCGTTTCAGATTTTGTAAGGATTTCAGCGCCGATGACCCAGTTGACCCACAAGGATGTGCAGTTTGCTTGGACAACGGAGTGTCAGGAATCATTCAAGAAGTTGAAACGAGGTTTGATAACGGCTTCCATTCTCACACTTCCAGATGGGACCGGAGGATTCACAGTTTATTGCGACGCTTCAGGCAGAGGATTGAGATGTGTCTTGATGCAGCATGGAATGGTAATATCTTATGCATCACGCCAACTTCGTGATCATGAGAAGAGTTACCCGACCCACGACTTGGAGCTAGCAGCAGTAGTGTTTACACTTAAGTTGTGGAGGCACTACTTGTACGGAGATAGAGTGGAGATATTTACTGATCACAAGAGCCTGAAGTATGTTTTCACCCAGAAGGACCTTAATATGCGACAGAGAAGATGGCTTGAGCTACTGGTGGACTACGATGTGGATTTGCAGTATCACCCAGGGAAGGCCAACGTTGTAGCAAATGCGTTGAGCCGGAGAGCCGGAGTTTATTTCCTAACGGCGCAACCAGAGTTATTGGCAGATCTTCAGAAGATGGGAATTGAAGTGGTTCTTCCTACCAGCGTGGCATTGATGGCCAGTCTACAGGTTCAGTCCAGCATAGTTGAGAGGATCCGAGTGGCGCAGTCTACAGATTCCAAGCTTCAGCGACTCAGAGCAGAGTGTGAGGCAGGAAGAAGGCCAGAGTTGTGCATTCATGAAGATAGTACACTTCGACACGGCTCTCGTCTTTGTGTATGCAGTGGAGATATTAGACAGGAAGTCATGACAGAAGCTCACAGCTCGCAGTATTCTATTCATCCCGGTGGCACGAAGATGTACTGTGATATCCGTCAGCACTTCTGGTGGAATGTCATAAAGAGGGAGATAGCCCGGTTTGTCTCTCGATGTTTGGTTTGCCAGCAGGTTAAAGCTGAACATCAGAGGCCCGCTGGACTTCTTCAGCCCTTGCCGATTCCAGAATGGAAGTGGGAGCATGTGACCATGGATTTTGTGACTGGATTGCCTAGATCCCCAGCTGGTCGAGATGCTATTTGGGTTATAGTAGACAGGCTCACGAAGGTGGCTCATTTTTTTCCATTCAGAGTTGGGCAGTCTACGGCTCAGCTAGCAGAGATGTACCTCAGGCAGATTGTCAGGCTTTACGGTGTGCCCGTCAGTATCACCTCGGACCGAGATTCCAGGTTTATATCGCACTTTTGGCGTAGCTTGCAAGAGAGTTTGGGAACTCGTCTCCAGCTCAGTTCGGTATATCATCCGCAGACAGATGGCCAGTCAGAGCGCACAATCCAGACCCTTGAAGATATGTTGAGATCTTGTACCCTTGACTTCGGTGGTTCATGGAAGGATTACCTGCACCTGGTGAAGTTCTCGTACAACAATAGTTTCCAGGCCAGTATCCAGATGGCTCCCTTCGAGGCTCTTTATGGCAGGAAGTGCAGATCCCCGCTAGCATGGGATGATATTGGAGAGAGGCAGATGCTTGGTCCAGAAATGATTGCCCAGACGGTTGAAGTGGTCAGAAGAGTCAGAGATCACCTTCGAGTTGCCCAGGATCGCCAGCGTCATTGGGCCGATGCTCATCGGCGTCCTTTAGAATTTACTGTCGGCGACCATGTATTCCTTAGGATCTCGTCTACCCATGGCGTCATTCATTTTGGCGTGCGGGGAAAGCTTAGTCCTAGGTATATAGAGTCGTTCGATATCCTGGAGCGAGTAGGAGATGTATCCTATCGTCTTGCTCTTCCGCCGTCGCTAAGTGAGGTACATGATGTATTCCATGTGTCCCAATTACGACGGTATATCCCGGACCCGAGCCATATCCTAGACCATTCGAAACTGGTTGTTGGTACCAACCTTTCGTATGAGGAGAAGCCCGTGTCTATATTGGACTGGAGGGAGAAGACGCTCAAGAACAAGACTATTAATTTAGTCCGAGTTTCTTGGGGTCATCACTCTCTAGGTGAGTCAACGTGGGAGCGTGAGGACGACATCCGATCGCGATATCCCTACTTGTTTGACTCGTGAGGTATAATGTCTTTCTTATGCCTTACGCTTTCCCTTCCTTGCTTGCATTGTATGATTGTACGATTGAACTGCTTAGTGTAGCTTGTCTGTGCTTAGTATAGCTTGTCGTGGCAATCTCTAGCTCCTTGATTAAATTTCGAAGACGGAATTCTTTGAAGGTGGGTAGAGTTGTCACCCCCATTTCCTGTATTTCGTATTTGTACTCGTAATTTAATTTCGGCACATATTTTATTTTCTCGACTTGTGGATTTGGTTTCTCGTAAATGGGTTTTGGACCATAGCTTGGTTTTATTTTGTGGAGTTGGTTTGGTTTGGTTTGGTTTAACATGCATTGGAACACCTTAGCCTATGTTCAACCCTCATTCCACCACAACCCACCCTCATTAAAACTCCACCTACTTTTCTTTCTCCTCCATAATTCTCTCATTTATTTCTCCATCTTCTTCTTCTTCCTTCCTCTACACAACACCATCTCCCATAGGCAAGTGCACCTTGCCACCACATGAGAACCCTATTTTATTTGTCCATTAGCTAGATTAGGCCATGGTGATCAACATTAGAACTTGATATTTTGTGATTTGGAGTCTCCATTGTTCTAGATCTAAGTTTTTCTATTTTCAGATTTACATGGTTTTGATCTATTTTAGTTGAGTTTTTGTGGGTTTTGATGCTTCCATGTGGAAGAGAATTCAATTTTACTCAAGTTAGACCTTTAAAAATCTAGATTTGGCTTTGATTTGACAAAGATATAAGAATTTGAATTTTTGGTGTTCTTGGTGTTCTTCTCGGCCTAGAGTAGCAGCCTGCAGCCTGCGCTCTTTAGCGCAGTGCTGGACTGCGCATCCCCTCTCTCGGCCTGCGCTCTTTAGCGCAGCACCGACCGCGCAGCTTGCCCCATGGTGAATTGTGCTCAGTCCCATGCGCCATCTGTTCCTGCGCAGTCTGTTCATGCGCAGTCTGCTTATGCGCAGCCTGTTCATGTGCAGTCTGTTCCTGCGCCATCCGCCCCTGCGCAGTTCACCCCTGCGCAGTTGGCTCCCGCGCAATCTAACCCCGCACGCTTGGACCCTGCGCACTCTACCCCTGCGTAATTGATCCATGCGCAATTGATCCCTGCGCAATTGACCCCTGTGCACTTGGCACCCTGTGCAGCTGACACCCTGCGCAACCCGACCCCAGGGACCCTTGCGCAATCTGTCCAATCATGGAGATTTGGTTTTATTTTTCCTTAAGCTTGGCTCTTCTATAGCCCTGTATATTGATATTTTATTAGATATTTTACGCCCATTTTATATCCTTACGCCTTTCGTCATGAACTTGATTTTACTTAATATATTTGGAATGACTATTGTACATGGCATGGTATGACAAGGAACTAGCATAAAATGACAGTGACCCGTAGTGGTGCACTCATGACATGACCAACCTGACTTGATAGTGGCCCGTGGCGGCGCACTCTTGACATGTACTTGACTTGACCTGTACTTGACTTGACTTGACTTGTAACTTGACTTGAGGCTGTTGCGACGGCTAACTTGACTCGTATAATCAACTTGACACCGTGGGTGTTCCTGCTTGCTTGCTTGTGCAATCCACTTGTCTTGTCTTACATCATGTCTAGGACGTGACTCCCTGGTTCCTACAGTCAGGGATTCATACTGAATATGGATTAGGCTAATGACTAGATCAAACTATAATTCATGGAAAATTTCCAGTCACAGGCAATCTCGTTATCTGGGCGCTCTTAATTGGACTTATAGCTTACCGACGAGTAGAGCACATTTCCAGCGCACTGTCATGTGTTGCACCCTCTAAGTCACCTAAGGGTATATCGTTTCCTGGACGATGTACCCAAACATACTCTCAACCCGCGGAAAGATAACTAGATGGTCTGCAGGGCTTGGGACTGGGAAATTCTCATTGCATCTTGTTAGTAACTAGGCTTGTGATAACCCTAGTTAGTTAAGTAGTAAGCCGTAGTAATTGCTTGGCCGCTTGTGAATGGATGGAGTCCAGCCTTATCTAAGTCTTGTCTAGCCCCTGTACCTGGAACTCTTGCACATGCTTGTTTTACTTATCTCTAACAATAAATGGGTAGAGACAGAGTGCTATTCAGGCGAAGGGTTACAACCCCGGTCCTTGTTTGGTTTAAGGGTTGTAACCCGGCTCCCGGAATGGTTCTACGTCCCTAGCCGTTTATTGACCTGTTGTACTCTTTATTACTTGTGCTTTCCTTTATTCCTTATGTTCTGATATGCTGGCTTTTGTTCTTATTTCATGGCCTCCTTTGTGGCACTTGCTCTTTCTGGGGTTTGACCCAGCTGGTTTTGTGTGGCCAGATTTCGGAGCAGCACCCGAAGATCTACCGAACCTCCAGCCCGATGGTGGCAACTAGAAGGAACTCGGGCTACGAGTGGGTTTTCTATTTTGTTTCGCTCACTCTATTGTAAAGTTATTCTTTTGAGGCATTTAGCCGACGAGCACCTGTTAGCTCGATGCACTTTACTTACTGTCTGCCTACGGGCTGTAAACATGATTAACAAATCCTAGGGTTGATCATGTATGACTTAACTCTTGCTAGTCCTGGCATTTTGTACGACTAGCTTCATGATCAGCTGATATGTAATATTTGGGACGCCTTTTATTGTATATTTGGTGGTCAAACATCTTGTGATTATATTACTTGCTTGAGATTGAGACAATAGGCTTGACCATAAGAGACCGTTGGCTTGTAGTAAACCCTCATATCTAGACAGCCGTGACCGTATAGTTGAGATGTATTCTATTTCAATATACGTAGCTGGCTATGTACGCCCCCGCTCTTCAGTATTCTGGTTCTGGGGCGTGACACACTCCCCGAGCTTCTCCGACAAACGGATTGCGCTCGTCGCTCTTCGGGATATTCTCTATATAGGTTGGGAACCTCACCCACTCCAACATGACCGAATTTTGAACGTATTTTATTTGCACTGAGTCGATTTATACTTGTATTTTTGTCGTCCTAAATTTTTTTTCCTTTGCCGAATTGCTAACAAGGGTCTGTAACTTGCATTTGGAGAACTAACATTTCTGGGAGGGCAAGGGAGTCTAATTCTGCACCAAATATATACTCCTGCTAACTTCACGAGAAATCAAAAGTTAGTAAACAACAGCCTAATCTTCCCATGACAGGATTGACATGAGTAGTTCTCCTCTCCTCCCCCTCATTCTTTCCAGAATGTCTAGATCTATTGGGTATATACTAATTGCCTGGCAAGAAACATTGGTTTTTTTTTCCTCTTCTATTGTTCAGTACCATATGATTGCAACATTTATTTATGTGCAATGACTTGGTATAAATTTATTTGTCTCATGAGAAAGTTGGATATCAATTCTCTTGCAAGTAATTGGCAGAAAGATGCAGCTAAGATTGCCGGAAGAACGTATAGTTGAGTTTGGTAAGGGCATCCCCTATATCCGGAGAAATTATTAGCTGTTCCCGGCTCACCACTGGATGTGCTGAGTGGTAAGCCCGGTCCAATGAACAATGGACACTTGACAATAACCAATTAACTCCACACTTTTCACATCATAACCGAATAGGAGAAGATAACGGAAAAAGCGAACAAAAAGCCAACGTCAATTCATAAGTTAGCTTAATATTAATATTAATATTAATATTAATATTAATATTAATATTAATATGTGCGCTTCTGGGCCGTCCCACAAAACTGGGGCCCATATGTCATACACTGCACGAGAAGGTGGAAAATACTAGAGTTATTTGTATTTACCCCACTCCCAATTGCTAATCCTATTTCTACTTCCCCCCCCCCAATTTTATTTTAATTAGTGTTACCCCCCCAATATTTGGGTAAAGTGCAAATAATCCCTCCTAAAATTTGCGTTTTTGCATTTGAAGACCCCTTATTTAAAAAAAGATCCCACATTTTAATTTTTGCTCAGTTTGCACCCATGCCATTAACAGACGTTAAAATACGTCTAAAAATACGATTTTATCCCTCTTACTTATATAATCTCTTTGATGAGGAATCGATCGATCTCGATGTGCTTCGTTCTGTCGTGCTGAACTGGATTGTTAGCAATACTTATTGCAGCTTGACTATCGCTCAGAAGACGTAACGGTGCTCCCTTGTCCAGCTTCAACTCTGTCAGCAACGCTTTCACCCACAGCAACTCCGACACTCCCAAAGCCATTGCTCTGTATTCTGCTTCAGTTGTAGACCGTGCTACCACTGACTGTTTCTTGCTTCTCCATGAGACCAAGTTTTCTCCTACAAAGACACAATATCCCGTGGTAGACCTTCTATCGTCTATACAGCTCGTCCAGTCTGCATCGCAGTATCCCTCAACTTCTATACTTATATTCTTCTTGAACCATAGCTCTTTTCCCGGCGTCCCTTTCAGATATCTCAAGATCTGAAATACTGCATCCATATGACCCGTTCTTGGATCATGCATGTAGCGACTTACTACACTCACCGCAAATGAGATATCAGGGCGAGTGTGCCCCAGATAAATCAATCTCCCTACAAGTCGTTGATATCTTTCACGATCAACTGGCTCTCCTGTTTCTGCTCCCAACTTGCACTTTTGGTCAATTGGAGTGACTGCTGCTTTGCATCCCAGCATTCCTGTCTCTTTCAGCAGATCTAGTACATATTTTCTTTGTGAGAGAACAATTCCTTGTTCGCCTTTACACACCTCGATACCTAGAAAGTACCTCATTGCTCCTAAATCCTTTACCTCAAACTCCTTCGCGAGTTTTGACTTCAGCTTAGCGATCTCGACTTCATCATTACCTGTGATTACTATATCATCCACGTATACAGTGTAGTGCCCCGTCCCACTCAGTCAATCGGAGGAATCGAAACGCCGACGGCGTTCGGATTAGCCTTGCAATGGCTGCTCGAAGACATTGCTCGGTCGAGGCGACCGCTCGCTCAGGTGGGATAGTTTCGGTGAACTTGCCTTATCTTAGCCTTCACATAATAAATCACATGTTTTCAACTTGCACAAGTAGGCTTAATAATAAAAGAGACGAATCCACATAGCTAAGGGAATAATTCCGACGGGTCGAAATTAGTTAGAATATGGAAAGGTCCAACGGTCGGCTTAGAGTTGGTGCACGACGTGCTTTGAAAATGACACTCGATCCTTCATCCCGTGGCTTGGGAGAAGGAAGTTGGTCGAGTAGGCGAAGTATGAACGTAGCCTAAGTCATAGGCGTCTCCCGCATGAATGCTTCATAAAGCATGTACGGTCCCGTCGTCCAAGGCTTGGCCTATCCTTGGCTTGCCCATGAGTTAAGTTGCGTTGAGCGGCATGTGACCTAAGTCTAGGCACCCGAGTGACTTGGTCGTTCAAGTTGGATGCGTGCACGGCACGATCCGTTAAGGCAAAGCTTGACGCAGCCTTTGCTCGTTAAGTTGTTGCGAAGTTAAGTTAGGCAAAGTTATGCCGGTTGACCTAAGACATTACAAGCACTGTCCCGCTCCTTCGCGGTTTGTCAAGTTAAGTAGTCCTATGATCTCAAGGCCCGTCGACTCGGGCAGGAGTGTCACGTAGAGTACGATTGGCTTAAGGCACGATGCACAGACTGAATGTTTAAGGCAAGGACTATAAGTGATTCAAAGTGAGTTTTGAGAAAGGAATATCAAATAGGCATTCATGAGTTGAACCAATGATAGGGTAACAAGGAAGGAAATGCTCGCGACCGTGGGTCGTCGAGGGATCTCAAGGAAGGAATGCTCGCGACCGTGGGTCGTCGAGGGGTCTCAATGATAGAAGTCTTGGTTTTGGTAGAGGAATGACTGTGTGAGACGTCAGTTTGTGTCGAGTCTTGCATGGTCATTTGACAACTTATCGACAAGGGCGATGAACCCTCGAGCGGTAACCCTGGGCCATGGGACCGACTCGGCCTAGGAGGGAACAGGGTATAGTCGAGCTGGGAGTACGCTCCCGCTCAGGTTAGTCGGGGACTTTCAGCGGGGATCGCTACCTTGCGCTGAAAGGATCTCGAATAACAAAACTATACGTTAAGGTATAGCTTGTGATGCTAGTAGCCAAGTTCATATAGATGTCGGCAAATAGCGGCTATCCGCATGTATGCCTTTGGATTGAGTTGAAGGTGTGTACAGTTAGAACACAAAGTTTGGGCCTAAGATTAGGTTTCAACATAGGCGTCGTGCTTCGGCACGAGATGTGGCGTCAAGTCTTGAGTTGTCGGCATATGAGTTGCTTAAGTTGGTTGAGTTGTTCAAGTTTAAGTCAGAAAATGCTGCAAGGCAAGTCGGTCAAGTGACACTAAGTTCACAGTCTCGATTTGGTCAGTTGGTGGTCAAAGTAGCAAGGGCCGCTAGGCGGCAGGGCCGCGAGGCGGCGATATGGTTAAGTCTCACTGAATTGCGAGGCACGGCCTCAGCAAGGGTTTGTAGCACGGTCACACGGAAAATGGAGCTTCATCGCATAGTTGCGTCTCTGATTTTAAGCCGTAAGGCAAACACGACTCGATAGGTTAACGTTATTGGCACGATAAGGGGCTTGAGACAAGGTATGAGTTAACGTTGTCGTTGCAAGCACGAGATGGTCTAAAGACACAAAACAGGCAAGGCGTCGGTCCTAAAATAATCCTAAGACAAGACTAGAAGGACAATTGATAAGAATGGACTATGTTGTACAAAGTAAAGTAAACGTGTTGGTTTTGTATGGGTGGACGAGGAGCTCATTCCACCAGTACAGTTGAGTACTGACACCCACATAGTTTACATGTGCAGGCACAGGTAGAAGCTCATGGCACGGGGCTCGCTTGGATGCGTCGAGGCATGGAGTTCCTTGGCGATTCGAAGCGTGCGGCCGCATGGATTAAAGACTTATACAGGACATAATGTATGGATGTCGCCTTCCGAAGCTTCCGCTGGTTCATACTTGTATTGAGAGATGAGAGAGAGCTGAGTGACTTGTAATGTGAGGTGAGAGAGAGCTGAGTGACTTGTAATGTGAGATGAGTGAGCTTGAGAGACTTGTAATCTTGGCCTTGCGCCTCATTGTAACCTTAGTATCAATATCAATAAAAGAGCTTCTTTTGAATAACTTGTGTTTTGTTCTAATTTCCGCTGCATGTTCAATGACTCTGCATGGGACTTCTGTGCGACGACCCGGTCGCAGCCGCTGAAATCGGCCGTTATGGAACCCGCTTTGCACGAGCGCAATCTAGGCTCGTGCGGCATCACGCCTTAGCGAGGACGATCGCTCCTACGGGAGCGGGGCGTGACATACAGCAAGTATAGTGATGTGGCCTCTTGCATGCTGAAGAAAGACCGTATGATCTGCATTTGCTTGATGGTATCCCATGCCTGTAACAGTCTTTCTGAATCTGTCAAACCCTAAGTTAGTATAAAACTCAGCGTCTAAACACTAATTAGTGAGTGCACTTGGACAGTTGGACGTACATAATTTCTCTGATGGTAGTTACTTCATCATGGTGATAACTGCTCCAAACATTTTTAATCAAAAGGAAACAAGATTTATTAGTTACTGGGCCAGCCCATTGGCTCAGCCCATTAGTCCTAACATCCATCCATACACACACACAAAGGAGGGAGAGAATGCATTCTCTCTCTCTCTGTTCTGATCTGACTTGTCAAAACCAAATGAAAAAGGAACAAAGCAGTGAGAACTGAAGCGGTAGGGAAGAGAGGGAGGGGGAGGGGATCGGGGAGCGACGGAGCACCCGGTGGCTCGCGGGAAGCGCAGAGGACGCGGACACGGGAGCTCGCGCGGGAGGAGCTGGGCCGTGGTTGTCGGCAGCGGCGCTCGGGATCGGAGGTCCCGGCGCTCGGACGGTGACCGGAGCACGGCGCTCGGGCGGAGGTCCCGACGGCTCTTCTCGTACGGGAGGAGCTGCAGCAGATCGGTGATGGCAGTCGCCGCGCACGGTGGTGTACATACGACGCGGCAGCGGCGCTTTGACGACGATGGTGAGTCCTGGGTTTGATTTGGGTGATTGTGTTTGTGGGGCCGGACATGGGTGGCCGGATACGGTGTTTTGGTGGTGTGTTTTGGGACGTCCGTGTCGGCCTGTCGGCACGGACACGGTAATTGGATTGTAATGGTAGAAAAGATTGGATTTGGACACGGACGCACCGGTCCGGACACGATTGATGCTGCAATTTCTGATGGATACGATTGCACCGATTGTTGTTGTTGTTGTGATGCTGGTGGTGGCGGCGGCGGCGGGGCACGACCTGGAATTTGGGGCCGGGAAAGAGACTGCAGCGCCGTGGGTGGTGGTGGTCATCTGGTGATGGTAGGGGCGGTGGTGAGGCGCCATGGGCAAAGTGGCCTGTGGTTTTTGAATACTTCTATCAAGAGAATAAATATTAATTTAAATATTCCTCTAAATATCAATTTAAGATACTTGTTTTAAAATATATCTAATCTATAGTAAAGAATCTCTTTCTTATATAATCGTATTAGTCATAGATATCCAATAAATTATAATTAGATTTGACTAAATCTAAAATCATAGCTACTATCTTCATAAATCTAAAAGTAGCGTTTTATAATTGTAGATAAAAACTAGATAAATCAAATTTCTATCACCATAGTATTTTTAAAATATCCAATACTATTTAAACAGATTTTGTAAATTCAAATATTAAATTTAATAGTTAGTAGTAAGTCAAATAATTCTAAAAGCATGTCTTCATAAATCAAAATTTATTTAAAATATTTGGACAAATCTTTTAGGATTTTAACCCAGTAATTTAAATAAGTTCTAGGTTTAATCAAAAGCTAAAAATGGAAGGATTAATCCTAGATATTATTAGTAACGTTTAAAAATTATATTTAACCCAATCTGACTTAATACTCTGTAAATAATAATATTAATACTTTTAAAAATATTTCTTTGAAATAATACTCATTAGATACTATTTTGAAACATATTAAATAAGTCTAAATGTATTGTTTACAAAATAGAATCATATGAAAATAGTTCGGCAAAATCCTTCATTTAATCAAAATATCTTTTGTACGATAATAATATATTTTCGAAAGTAAAAAAGTTTGAAATCCGGGAAGAGAAGTTACAATATTTCAGAATATGTATCAGAAACATCTTGGACAATCCTAAAAAAAAATACATTAACACCACCAAAATAGGTTCTATGTCCGAATTGTATCAGACGGTTAAACATAAATTAGTATACATAAATAATCTGCAGCCGAGTAATTACAAAAATTTTCTAATGTCTTTGCATTAGTCTTTCACATATGCTATGCATATAACTTGAGAACTATTTTAAAACGCGATCTCAGGGGCCACAAAACTAAGAAAAATATTCAAGAATTGGCTTCATAGTCTATACCAGTAATTGATGTATGATGATAGTAATTAATGCATCCTGATTTTCAGTACTCTACAAGTAGATATTCATAACTAAATCAAAATTAAGATAATAGCGAGACCTAAATCAAAATTAAGAATTGGCTTCATAGTCTCACTTCTTCTTCAAAGAATTACAAGATACAAGGGTTTCTACGTAAGACAGGCAACGCCTAACATTCTTTTTTATCCGTTTCTTCTTGGAAGTCTTAGACTCCAAGTTATAGAGCGCAAAACAACTGTGATCATATTGTACCAGAAGCTCCTTCCGATCCTCCCAAATGGCCAAAACAAAGCAATATGTGGAACGTGGATAAACTGGTTTACTAATTATGTTCTCTATTGAAACTGTATACTGTTTGATCCATTCCTCTTTGGTGTAGTCTTTTAAAGACCATATGTCAATCTCCATCGAATTCAAATCTACTTCCCACAAACCCAAACTTCCTCTCGTCTCTAACAGACCATAACGGTAATATCGTAGACGCAATCGAGGAGGGAGGGGCATTTTTCTGAATTCTTCAGTATTTGTATCAAATGCTACTATACACTTACAATCACCTATATTATACACAAAATGAATACTTCCATGCACAATATTTGTTGATACCGCGAGAAATTCGCCGCGAGAGATACCAAGAGAGGCATCAATAGGTCTCCAAGCACCTCTATTTGATTCCCCCTCGATACTAAACATTTCATATCTAAATCCACCCGTGCCTCTCTCGAAGTACTGTTGCAGCAATCGATACTCTCCTGTTTGTGAGTGCAAGTAGAATGCAATAATACGGTCAGTCCACCAGTTGTGCGAATTTCTAGGAACATTAAGCCAGTCCTTGGTTAATGAGTTACAAATAACGTAACGAGCCGCCGCCAGCAACCATTAATGCGCATTCCTCTCTCGATATCAAAGCATAACATCCCATCGCAAGAACCTACCAACGTAAGCTTAGAATGTACTCCGCCAACGTACTCCAGCAGCTTACTTGGAAGATCTAGAGCCATGCTCCCATGGTATAAAGTGTACTCCCTAGCCCCGGTCTCACGGTACGAAGTGTACTCATCTTTGG
Source organism: Iris pallida (assembly GCA_029216955.1). Taxonomy (NCBI): domain Eukaryota; kingdom Viridiplantae; phylum Streptophyta; class Magnoliopsida; order Asparagales; family Iridaceae; genus Iris; species Iris pallida. Next base: position 10,166,899 of record JANAVB010040820.1, on the reverse strand, counting down.
ATTCATATTCGAACAAGATGTTCTTGCTACCCGCAGCTCGACGGGCATGGCTGTGGATGAAACATGGACTCGTCGTCAACAGAAACCAAGACTTACACACCAATCGAACAACAACTACGGATCTCGTCGGAAGCCTTACGAAGATCAGCGAGACGAGGACGTCGTCAGGTATACTACTAATGCCCATTGTTTTGCCTTTTCGGTCTCTTTGCACTACTAATGCCATTGCTTTGCCTCTTCGGTCTCTTTGCACTAATGCTTTCGGGTTTGCTTGTCATCCTCCTATGGCTTGTAATGGCTGGGAGAAGAGGTACAAGTCAAAAGTCTATAATATAAATCACTTAGTCTATAAAAATGTATATATAGTATGGATTAGAAATTATATTTGGTTTATATTGAAACAAGATTACGTTTGATTTGGTTTTTCTAATTGGATTATATTTTAAGTTTTTTTTTCCCAACATATTTAGTTCCAAAATATCCATCAGATTAAGATTAGACTAGGATATAAATTCTGTATTACGTATATATTTAAATAATGGCTAAATTTGAGTTAAATTTAAATTTAGGTTATTGAAAATTTTCTGGGAAAAAAAAATATTTTTCTAGTTGGACATACCATATTTGATTTGTCATGTATACTTTATATTTGACATCCAATATGGCGTCATATAATATTTGACATCCAATATGGCGTCAATCAATTAAAGCATAGAAGGCAATGGGAGGATAAATATCTCTTATACAAAACTAATGAAAGTATTCTATCTATATATTCATATAGATAATGTATTATAACTAGAATATATATGGTTGTAATTTTAAACTTGATTAATCTAAGTTATATTTGTCATTTCAAAAAAAAAAAAAATCTAAGTTATATTTGATTTGGAACGAAACTAGATTATGTTTGGTTTGATTTGATTAGATTTCAACTAATTTTATTCGTAATTAGTTTTAAAATATCCATCCCTTTAAGATTATACTAGGATGTAAATTCTGTATTGGGTGTATATTTAGATAATGGTTAAATTTGAGTTAAATTTAAATTCATGATTTAGGTCCTTGAAAATTTTCTGAATTTTTTTTTAGGGAATTGTATTTGCTAAGGAGCCATTTATAATATTCAAGAATTTTCTAGGTAGATTACCAATGCTATCCTCAATTTATTATAATTTTTAGAAATATAATTTATACTTATGAACGAAGGATAATTGGAAGCTGATTTTTGGATAGAATCTATCCGGATAGAAACCATTTAATGCAGTCATTAATACTCTATTGTGTTGTTTAATTACTTAGTTACACTTAAATATGTTGTTTTTCATTTTTGTTTGTCTTTTCCAAATGTTCAACCCAAATAAACAATAATGAAGATGCAATTTTCTAAGGTTTTATGTGAACAAATAGTAGAGAGCAACTGGACAGAAAGAGAAGCTTTTGAAAAAAAAAACGAGAAATATATATTTGATGGAAAAAGTTGGCACAAGTGCATTGTATGAACATCTATATTTGGAATGATCATCGAATTATGTTGTTGATCATTGATGATTCAAGTGGTGACGTATGATCATCGGACACTTTGTCATGGTGTAGGTTTTATCATATTTATGCAAATAAAAAAGAAAAAAAAAATAGAAAATAGAAAATAGAAATAGAAAATAGGAACTGGGAAATAGGAAATAGGAAAATAGGAAATAAGAAATAGGAATTAGGAAACTAAAAATAGGAAAATTAAAAACTAAAAAAAAATAATAGGGTCTCACATATAAAATATGGTCTGAAAATAGGAAATAAAAAATAGAAAATAGGAAACCGTAAATATAAAATAGGAAATAATAACAATAAAAATAATAGGGTCTCATATATAAGTTGATATTAGGTTTGTGTCTCTAAATGTCCAAGGTTAGTCCAGAAAATCGAACAAACGAGCTCGACCAAAGTGTGTTCGAACTCGGTTAGACTAAACGATCAAACGAGATTCATTCGAACCGAGTTTAAGGTCAAGCCCAAAAATGGTGTTTAAACTCGATTCGATTAGAGGTTCTAAATGATCGAGTTCGACACGATTTAGCTCACGAGCTCGGACGAACACGAACCGAGTCCGAGCCAAGACTTAGCCATGTTCCGATTAAACTTGTTGTATAAATCATTAACGGTTACTCCCAAGTCTTAAATACTTTTTGTTGAAATACTTATGCTCTTTACGTAATAAATTTACCATCATATAAAAATAAAAAATTGAATATTAGAACTAAAAATTAAAAACTATTTTTTAGTTTTTCTGTTCGAAGTGATATTCCAACTGAGTTCGGCCATAGGTTTTAATTACTAATTTTTAGTTTTTAATTTTTAATTTCTAAAATCCTATTTTTTATTTTTTATTTTGTTTACTTTTAAGTTTTAAGTTTTTTATTTATTTAGTTTTAACTTTTTACTTTCAGATTTTAGTTTTTAACTTTTAACTTTTAGTTTTTACATCCATACCTACGTGAACATTGATTTGGACCCGTAAAAACAATTTGGAGACCCAAACCCTAATATTAACTTATACTATATGTGAGATATAAAAATTTAAAAACTAAAAATTAACAATTACAAACTAAAAATTAGAAAATAGAAATTTAAAATAAAGATTAAAATTAAAAATTAAAATTTAAAATTTAAAATTTAAAATTTAAAATTTAAAATTTAAAATTTAAAATTTAAAAAGAAAAGTAAAATTAAGAATTAAGAAAAAAAATTCAAAATATAAAATTAGAAACTAAAATCCAAAAAATAAAAATTAAAAACTAAAAGGTAAAATGCAGAAAGTAAAAAAGCAAAAACAAAAAAAAAATTAATAATAAAAAAATAAAATTTAAATTTAAAATTTAAAATTTTAAAATTTAAATTTAAAATTTAAAATTTAAAACTGGATTAAAAATTTAAAACTAAAAATTTAAAATTTAAAACTAAAACAGAAACTAAAAAAAATTTAAAATTTAAAAAATACAATTTAAATTTTAAAACATTAAACTAAAATAAAAAAATACAAAATGCAAATTAGAATTAAAATCTATAAATTAAAACTAAAAAACTAAAAACTAAAAAACTAAAAAACTAAAAAACTAAAAAACTAAAAATTAAAAATTAATGTACCGATCTACCCACGAACGAGATTCGAATAAAGTTTTGACCGAGGATACACGAGCGAATGGATTGAATCTTTTTACAGCCCCACCTACGTGAACACTAAAAATTAAAAAATTTAAAACTAAAAATTTAAACTTTATAATTTAAGATTTAAGATTTAAATTCTAAGTTTTAGATTTAAAATTTTAAGATTTAAAATTTAAGATATAAGAACTAAATTTTAAAATTTAAGATCTAAGAACTACAATTTAAAATTTAAAAGTTTAAATTTTAAATTTTAAATTTAAATTTTAAATTTAAATTTCAATTTAAATTTAAAATTTAAAAATAAAAATAAAAATTCAAAGTTTAAAATTTAGAAGTTAAAATTTAAAAATTAAAAATTCTAAAAATTAAAAAATAAAATAAAAATAGATATTAAGAGTAATTAAAAATTAAAAATTAAAAATTAAAAATAAAAAATTAAAAATTAAAAATTAAAAATTAAAAATTAAAAATTAAAAATTAAAATTAAAATTAAAAATTAAAATAAAATAAAAATAGAAAAATATAAATAAAAAATAGGAAATAGAAAATAATCAAGAAGAAAGTAATGACTAATCAAGAACAAAGAAAAAGTAGTGGCTGGGAAGACTAAAACTTAATGGTTGGAAACATTAAAAACGTTAAGATGAGGGATTAGAAGAATTAATTGCATTGGAACTCTAACAATTAATGATGACAGATAAGCAAAAATTTAAATTTTAGACCAATCCCAATTTAAATATGGTAGCTTTATTGTTTTGGTAATCCATAGAAATATCATTGGTAATTGTAACTCCCTATGTATAATAGGTGTAAGTCTGGATTGAGGACGTTGGTGGCGAGTCGACGCCGCGATACAAATTAAGATCCTCAGTGAGGAGACCCCTCAAGATAGAATTTGCCGTGAGGACGGCGAAGTCGACAACGTTATATAAGATAGAATTTATCAATTAGGAACCATATCTTATTTTGATATCATACTAGGCAATACTAAACTTAGATTAGTTTGAGAAAAAAATTGCTATTTGTCCCTCAATATTTTTTTTGGTAATGACATCTCCCTATGTGGCATATGACATGACTACTGACAGTACGGACAAAATTTAATATTAAAACTAACACAAACATTAAAATTAATATTAATATTAAACTTAACATTAACATTAAATTAAAATTGATATTAACTTTAATATTAAAAAAAATTGGGTAATTAATTATTTGGGTTAAAATTTGTCATGTCAGATGCCACATAGTGAGAGATAGCGTTACCCAAATTATTTTTATATATATATATATATATATATATATATATAATATATATTATATATATAATATATATATATATTATATATATATATGGGATGACCTCTAGCCTAGTGTTTAAGAGAGATGCATGCGGCCCAAGTGGTCAGGAGTTCGAATTCCAGTGGGACGATTGCAGAAAACAATTTACATGGTTCCAATATATATATATATATATATATATATATATATATATATAATATATAATATATATATATATATATATATATTGAAGCAAATGACCTCTAGCCTAGTGGTTAAGAGAGATGCATGCAACCCGAGTGGTCAGAAGTTCGAATCCCTTGACACGTTGTACTTATTACGTGTGGAGTGCTTCCTGGAGTGAGTTTACAGTTACTAACAACAAGTTCCTAAGTCTCCTTTTTTTATCAGTGGCAAAGGTATTAATTCTTCATGCAACTCACTCGAGACGAGACAAGTATTATATCTATCCCTTCGTACATTCATACATTCATCATTCATACATTCATTCATTCATGCTTTAAGTAGTCCGATCGAACTCTCTCTTCGTATAAAATTAAAATAATAGCTAGCTAGGCAGACCCCCTTCCTTTAAGTCCGATCGATCGAACTAAGATAAGCAGCGGAACGACTACCTCCGATAGCAAAGCACTTCCGACGGACAAGAGTATCGTCCACACACAACCAATTAGCAGCTGGAGGACTGCTGCTGCTGCAGCTCTCGGTTCTCAAGTAGGCGAAATAATGCCCTTGGTTCAAGTTTTCTGAATGGACGACCACTCCGGTGAGCTTGTATTCATATTTCTAAATTAACATAAATAATATTTTATTATCATAATTCTAGCCTACCAAATTCTATGTTTGTTTGGAGTTGAATTTGAATTTGAATTTTGGATTTCCAAATCCAAAAACCAAATCCATTTTACCAAACAAACAAGCCTAAGTTGAGTCAGCGGAGTGAACATATATATAAGTAGTATAACAAACTCTATAGATACCATTAGGACTTATTACCACCACCTTCCCAAAAACCTCATTCTTAATTCTTCTAGAAAAAACCAAGAAAATTACCATTTCTTGAGCTGGTCAAAGGCGGGCCCCGTAGAATAAGAAGACGACGTTGCCGCCATTTCAGTCGGGGAGCGGCCCAGCTCAAGGTTATCGCAAAGTTGATAGGTGGTACGTCGCAGCAGGCTCCGCGGTTCGTGCTCTTAATGCATATATACTTTGGCTGTGTGTTGACTGTCTAGAAACGTTTGCGAAGGCAACAGAGAGCAGAAAGAAGACGTACATCGAGGGGCCTTCTCGGGTACCTGGTCGAGGAGAGGGTACAGGTATCCGAGAAGGCCCCTCGACGTACGTCTTCTTTCTGCTCCCTGTTACCTTCGCAAAACGTTTCTAGACAGTCGACACACAACCAAAGTATATATGCATTGAGAGCACAAACCAGCGGAACCTGCTGCGACGGTACCACCTATCAACTTTGCGATAAACTTGAGCTGGGCGGCTCCCCGACTGAAATGGCAAGCAACGTCATTTTATTCTACGGGGCCCGCCTTGGACCAGCCTTTCTGTTCGTCACCAGGAAAGCCATCACTCTCTGTCTGTCGGGACAGTAGGGAACAAGAAATGGTATTTTCTTGGTTTTTTTAGAAGAATTAAGAATGAGGTTTTGGGAAGGTGGTGGTAATAAGTCCTAATGGTATCTATAGAGTTATATGTATCACTCCACTGACTCAACTTTGGGCTTCTTTGTTTGGTAAAAGGATTTGGTTTTGGATTTGGAAATTCAAAATTCAAATTTAAATCCAACTCCAAACAAACATAGAATTTGGTAGGCTAGAATTATGATAATAAAATATTATTATTGTTAATTTAGAAATGTGAATACAAGCTCACTAGAGTGGTCGTCCATTCAGGAAACTTGAACCAAGGGTATTATTTCGCCTACTTGAGAACCGAGAGCTGCATCAGTAGCAGCAGTCCTCCAGCTGCTAATTGGCTGTGTGTGGACGATACTCTTGTCTGTCGGAAGTGCTTTGCTATCGGAGGTAGTCGGTTCCGCTGCTTATCTTGTTCGATCGACGGATTTAAAGGAAGGGGTCTGCTAGTAGCTAGTTATTTTAATTTTCTACGATAATGATGAATGTACGAAGGGATAGATATATACTTGTCTCGAGTGAGTTGCATGAAGAATTAATACCTTTGCCACTGATAAAAAAAAAGAAGACTTAAGTTGTTAGTAACTGTAAACTCACTCCAGGAAGCACTCCACACGTAATATGTTTCTTGTTCACTCTTGACGGGAGACCCAACATTTTTAGGTGATTGCAAGAGGAGGAGCTAACTTACTGTTCTTTCTACGGACCTGACTTGGGTCCCGCAGATTCGGCTGAACCAGAACCGATGTTGGCATAGTTTCATTTCTTTATTGTTTTCGAACAATTGTAATAAATGAATTATGATGTTGTTATCTTGTTATTTTTATTTCAGACAAGTTTCAGTTTAATAAAAATATTTTATTTCCGTTAGATATTGTTGTTGTGTTTCACTGCTTGACACAGCTTACTGCCGCCGTCCACAATGGTGCAGGCTGGACATGATACTGGACCCATTATATTTGGGATCGGATCGTGACAGTGCTCTTATCACGAAGGTAAATATGACACTAAGCAAGATGT